>CAJVQA010011763.1:0-10521 GCA_910591915.1 Cetraspora pellucida
AATAAAATAAAAGATTAATTAATAAAATAAAAGATTAATTAATAAAATAAAAGATTAATTAATAAAATAAAAGATTAGTCGATAAACAAATATACTCAACTTAGATGAACCCCTCTAGAGATTTATTAATAAAATAGAAGTTGGTAACTGAATAAATATGGTACGTAGTATAATAATTCTGGATTATGTGCTGCTAATTAATAATTAATGATCGTAATCAGTGATTGTTATATAAGATCTATGAATATAACTGATGCTATAAATAAGGTTTTGCTTGGACTTAAAATTTTTCAACAGAGTAATGGTTGGATAAAGTAAATGTGAATCTTATAGAAAAAGTCCAAAACCCTAGTTCGGATTCTTGTAGACTATAATCTTAATCATGTATAAGTAACTAAAAATTTAAAAAGTAACAGCCATGAATAGGATATATTAGTTTTATGCTTCTAAAGTTAATTATCATATTATAAATATCATAATATCACTAGGTTGTGAGCTATTGAATTCAGAGGTACGATAAGTGAAGGGTCATATAACAGAAAGGAAGTTACTGTAGCTTTGAAATAATGAGACTCTTAAAATTTTCTTTTTCTCCAATATCTTTAGGGTTGATTAAGTTTATAGAATTGTGCAAATATCTATTTAGAAAATAACTTAGTAGTAATAAATAAAATTTGTAGTCTTTTATTTTCTCTTTTTTTATTATATAATGGAAGTTATATAAAAGACCCAAATTGTAATTTCATAATTGACAAACCATAGCTGATTCAAATCGAGAAAAAGAGCAAAAAAGATGTCAACTTATTTAAGAATCATAATTAATAAATCTGTAATTGCGGTTTAAATGTTTACAATAGTAATAAAAAATAAGGATGTTAAATATGAGCTAATTTATAAACAATTTCTAAGAGGACTGTGCAGGTATAATGGATTTAGGCTTTAGTGAGTTTAATAAATTTAAAGCATATATACATATTAGATATTCTAAATGTACATATTAATAGAATGAAACTGTAAATCCTTACCTGACACTCCAAAATAAATCAACTTATTAGTTTTATAAGAAGTCCATTAGGAGTGTGATACTTTGGTTTTCCTGTCGTATTTTTTGTTTCCGTGATTTTTACGAAAATATCTTGACTCGATTGTTAGTATAGATGGTGGTATAATTCAAAAAAGGAAATTTTAACAATGAAATGATTAGTAATCATTGTTATAATTTCCTCAAGAATAAGTGATTGTTTTTTTTAATTTTTAGGCTACATCTGATCTTGTTCTCTAATTCGCTGTAGATGTATCATGTTATTAAAGATTGTTAATTTTATCCAATTAGAAATGTGATTTACTTTCGACTAATAGTAACTTGGAAGAAAATTAGCGAACCTTTATAATTGTTAGAGAGAAAAAAGTAAAAATATCAGTGATTGGCATAAAGCTATATTTATAAGTAGATAACTGTTACACGTAATCACAAGAGCCCGTGATCGGAATTAATCTGAGACCAAAAAGAAATTAAAATCCTACTGTTACTATAACAGATATATAGAAACTAATAGTGATATAGTAAAAAGAAGAGTAAGTGGAATCAGTGCATAAAATCTATGTGTATAATGCGCACAGAGCACTTTTTTTAAATGTTTTATACTAGAAATGAGCACACAATCATTGATAAATACCAAAAATTTGCAAATTCATTTACATAAATTATGTCACTGTGCACAAGATTCACATACTTTTACATAGACAAAGCACAAGATACCCAATTCTCGAATCACATTTTTTAGTTGCATCAGATTTGTTCATTTTACCATTACACATATGCAACCTTTCCCGAACACCTCAATATTAAACATTTGTTCACATAACTGATAACAAACATTTCTTATAGTAGTTTTTAAAAGAATAATTTAACAAAATAAGTTTATGATACAATGGTCATTTTGAGCATATCAAGCCTTTTTTAACAATTCATCATAAATGTTACATATGATTAAATCAGTACGTACAAATTAGATTAGTGTGTAGTATTATTCTATTAGCAGCACAGAAAACAAAAAAGATTTTTAGAAAAATAAAACATTTGGAAAGTATAATAGTGCTAAGATATTATATAATTTGGGTTATTGCTTTAAATATTATTTTTAATAAAAAATTTTTACGTCAACCCAATTACTATCATATTATACCATGGTAATACCTTATATTTTGGAACTAATCCACCTCCAAAACATCTTTCTTTAAACCACCTTATAAAAAAATTTGTTCATGAAATATTTGACATTGGTAGTATCATGAGAGCTTGCTGAACAAGACAAATGGCATGCGTGTACAAAGTGTACTGGGGGAATGTCATTGAGAATTGAAATTGGATAAATACAATGCCATTTTGTATCTGAATCTGTCTGTCTTTTAAAGATTGAACATTTTAAAAGAGAATCAGTATGCCCAGTATTTTTTAACCAATCAATTCATACAAAAGGGTATACAAATCCATCATTATACTTATGAGTAAAAATTGCTCTGACAATAGCATAAGACTCGTCATCATCTTCTTTTATAAGTACAACGTCACCAATATGAAGCTTGATATGTGCATAGAATTCTTCATTGTTGTTTAAAAGCATATATCGAATATACCAGTAAAGTTTTATAAACTGTGTTTTTATGTATCTACGTTGTCCTATATATTCATTATATGCTGCAAAAATACCATCCTTTAAAGCAGTATTATTATTAAGGTGACTTGTTAATTGTGATGATTGAATTTTGCCATTAGTTAACCATTATTGAACCCGAATGTTGATAATTCTAGAGTCTTCTGAAATTATACCCGTCTCTAGGAAATATTAAATATAAAAAAGTAATTTAAAAAACATAATAAAAATAAAATTTATTAATTTAATATAAAAATAAATAAATAAATAAATACAATTAATGAGAAGCTACCTTCTTCAGTTATATTTTCAGGGTATAAATCTTCAGTTATATACCATCCTATAAGAAGTAGTTGAAGACGTTGATCTGTAATAATACATTTCAAGCCATCTCCAACATTACCTTCACTAAATCTATCATCAATTCCACCATCCATTAAATACCGAATGGCTTGTAGAATGTTGGTATGGCGTATTAAATCCAATTCAAAATTTTTTCGATTGGTTTTGAGGATAGCTTGTTTGGAAAGTCTGTGTACTATTTCTTTAACGACACAATTTGTATTGACTAATGTTGCATAATTTTTGCAATTTTGCATTAAATGAAAATTGATATAAAGATTTGGTAGGTTTTTAAAATCATTGGGAAATAACTGTTATAAAAGAGCATTAAAAAATATTTAAAAAAAGGTCAAATATTTATTAGGAAAATTCTACTTTCGCCAAGTAGGAGTTACCAATATTATATAAGTTAGTAGTCAAATTATATAATTAATAAAAATTATATAACAGATGACTTCAACCTAGGTTAAAATAGAATTTCACTATTTATTATATAAATATCATGTATTAAAAATGAAACAATACTTCTGTTAATATGCGATGCTCTTCTAAAAGTACATCTTGAAGATGATTCAGGTCACTTTGGGTTAGCTTTATTTTAAAACAATATACTGCAGCATTCGTTACAGTTACCCAGCATAAGATGATATTATTAATCACTTGTTTGGTAGATCGTCTTCGATCGTTAGATGATGATGACAATTGATTACATAAAGCTGTAAGCTCATTTAAAATGATACAATCTGGTGTTAGAAAACATCTTAAAATAAATAGCATTACCATAGACAATTGTAATGTGTCTGAAAACATGAAACTTTTAAGGTGAGTAATAGGGTTAGGCATACAATGCCAAATAAAGGGCTTTTCAAAATATCACTAGTATTTTAAATATTGATTCTTTCTATTTTCATTTAATAAGTTAAGGGTGCATTCTAATAATTGTTGAATCTTGCCAGCAACCGCATGATAGGCATCTTGAGAAGTTTGTAAATGATGATTTCGAGATAAAGTTGGCAAAATTCCTGGTTTCGATCAGAGACCATTATGCTTTGTAAAGTCTTTAATCTCTAGTTTAGTTGCATCTTGACTTATTAATGCCTGTAATTCAATAAAATGCTCTTTGGTGATATGATGAAAACGTGCAAAATGTATTCTTTCAAAGGTGGTATCAGTCAGTTGATCCTTCAGAGCAAGACAATTTCGGCATCCATAGATAGCACCCTGTTTTTTAATATCACTAAGTTCATTTCTCTAGAATACAGATTGCTTTGATTAATTTAAGTTATAGTAAAACACAGCGTACAGTTATACTTCCACACAATCACCTCTTATATAAGCATATCAGGTTTATAAACACACTTATTTTTCGAACAAACTACTATTAAATATATAAAAATAATTTTCTATATAAGCCTATTTTAAGTGTGTCTTCTATATAAGAACTCTTTTTATAGGTCTCGATGGTGTGATTATATAAGAGTGCAACTGTAATTAAATTTAATACACAAAATTAAACTATTCCATTCATAAATTCTCAAACTATAATTTTAAATTACATATCTAAACTTTACTTTAAACCTTACTTAGACCAAAACCATAATTTGGTTGGTTTAAACTAAACTAAACTCATTTTTACCTATGGTAAATCAGCTGTTACTAGCCCAACTGAGGTGATAACCCAAACCGATTCACTATTCATATCCATAATAACACCTTTTTCCAATTGATGGAGTTCTTGTAGTAGAGGGCACATTGCATCATCAAAGTGGCCACCAAATAGTACAAATCTGACAATAAAGTGGTTTTTAATTGTTTTCTTAAATTAAAAGGCATATTGCCTATTTGAATATAGATGCTCCCTAATGAGTGATAGGTATTGTGATAAGTTCCAAAGTCAATATTATAAATATCAATCATGAATTTGTATGATTTCATATTATGCAAGGGCAGTAGGTTTGGTGAAATAATATATTCAGAAAGGTGGTGATGGCAAAACTTTACTGGTCGAATTTGAATTCGCCTCATAATAGTATCTCGATATAGAATTTCAGATACATGAAAATCATAATAATCAGGCTGTGGAACATCTTCAAGCCATATTGAAGTATGCCCTAATATATGATTGGGAAAAATAATTTGATAATCCTCTTCTATCATCCAGAGTTCCTTATGCCCTTGCCGACTTCTATCCTGACTACAATGGACTCCCAACTCGTCATGCCTTAAAAACCTTGACATTTTTAAAGCATCATGCATTTGATTATTTGGATGATCAGAACCAGATGGCACCAAGAATGAAATAATGGCTTCAATTCGTCCGAATCACCTTTCATGTTGATTTTTGTTATTGGTATAGATAAACTCTACAAATTCTCCAACAGTGTATTCAACTAAAAATTATAGTAAATATCAAAAAAAGGATAAACAAATTATTGTAATGGATGATACTAAGAATTGGAATTGGGATCTATATTAAGTCTATCAAACCTATTAAAACCCAATTATACTTTTTATTAATAACTCTAGTCCTAAATTCTAGCATAACTATAAAAAAAAATTAAAAAAAATATTTCAATAATTTTAAAAATATCATGATAAATAGATCTAATTTTTAGCATCAGCTAAAATTCAGTAATAGCCTATAACCTGTTATGATCTATTGATGTTCTTATGACCTATTATGACTTACAAGATTACTATTACATTATAACTACTTTGCTCATATAAAGTTAAATATAACCCAAAATAGCCAATGCTGACTAGAATAACTATAGAGAATAACTTACTTTTATTAATAACAATAGTTGAATCACTATACAAGGGAGATCGTTGCCAGATATCGCCATGCCATAATTCAAATTTTTCTTAAGTTTCAATACCACAGCCAAAATACATCTTTGCCATTAGCTGTGAGTTATTCAACACATGCTTAAGATGTTCTTTTATCGAGATCGTATAGGCAGGTTTGACTTGTTTTGATGTAGAAGGTGTCTTTCTATCATTAATGGGAATAATGTGACTTTTTACATTTAATAGAGGCATTCTTGTTTATAGAGATCTAAGGCGTCTTACATTTTCAGGTGCGTGGTGAGGTCGGAACCTTGGATGTTTGATAATCACCATTAAATCTTCATATTCCTTCGTGGCTTAAAATGATATAAAGATAAAAATAAGAAAAAAGATAAAGATTATGAAATGGTTGAAATGGCAAATAAAAGTTTTTTTGGTGAATACCGCAAATACTATGAATACTCAAATACTTGATTACCTTAAAATAGATATCAATTTTACATACAATGTATTGTATGTATGTTATTGTAATAAACTACTTATATATCATATGCATAGTAACCTATAAGAATATCTTTTGTTCAGTAAAATTGGTGAAATATAGACCATATTTATCATTAAATGGTTCAAAAGACACAGGCCCATCTACTGTTTTTTGATTAAATGGGTTATCATCAATTAAAATGTCATTATCACTATCTTTAAGATTATTGTTACTATTATCACTATTCTCAAGTTCGAAGTTATTAATTAAAACATCTCCTAAGTCATCACTACTATTTCCAAAGTCATCGCTACTATTTTCAAAGTCATCACTACTATTTCCAATGTTGTCATCAGAGCTGTCATTTTCAGTACTATATTCAAAGTCATTATTAATTGAAACATCACTATTCTTAAGGTTACTACTAAGTGCAGGGTCTTGAGGGTTATTCGAAAGTTTAGCTCTATTGTAATATCATTGTTGAATTTTCAGATGAGGCCTTCTTACTCTGCCTGGATGAATAACAATTTTTTGTTTCAAAGTTTGAGTACAGGTCATCGTAAGATTAATGCAACTAGTTACGTAATGTACTCAACAATTGAACAATCGAACTCTAAACCAATTTTATTATTTTTTTTTGTTGTCATTACTCATACAAAGAAGAATGAATTGTTATCACTTTATCTATTTATTTATATATCAATCAATGACATAAATTAATTTTACTAATAAAGGTAATAGTTAATTTGTAGCCTGTATGAATACAAGTAAATGTCTATAATAATAATGATCCCTGCATAATTATGATCATATATTAGAAAAATTTTCAATTTGGCTAAGACATATAATTAGATACATTATAAGACCCTGACATCATTCAAAGAAGTTTCGCTACCAGCTTTAGGGTTAGAATTTGGATGTATTTTGTTGACTTATATTATGCCAGATTTTGACCAGATAGTAAAATTTTTTATGTTGGTCAAATATCAAATATATGTTCATAGTATAAAATAATTATGTACTGCAAGAAAAATATTCAAATTCAAAGAAAGAGCTTCAATTATTACTTAAATACGTTCACGTGACTAAATATGATGTGTTTTTCTATAGCTATCTCAAGTTAACAACAAATTTAGATCCAATAGTGAACCTGGCTTTATATTTATTGAGAATTTGTTACTTGACATCAATCAGTAAAGTGACTTGTGCATGTGAGATAAAATAATTAATTAAGGTCAATCACTTAAATGTACAATCGTAATCAATTTAAATTGGTTACTTTGATTATAAGTCAATGATAATAAGGGACAGAGTAACTGAGTAATTCAAAGTTAATAATAATGTAGGTAAAGTGATTAGAACAGAATTTAGAGCATGACGATAGATATATAAGACAAATCTTATTAACAAGACACAATAAACATAAGAAAATTTGAGAATCAATTCTTATATACACCTTATTAAGATATTGAAATCTAAGCTTTATTGAAAGTGAATTGCCATCATTTTTAGTGAATTGCCTTCTATACACTTTTGAATAACATTGAAAAAATAATAATCGAATTGTTAATTATTGCTAACTATTAAATATTAACTAAAAATTCGAAAGCTAATTAATAGAATCAAGCATGTGCTTAGTTTCATATGAATTTGCAATACATAGCAGAATTTTTTTTGATTTTAATTATAGCACATGTAAAATTTAAATAAATGCTTAGCTTTAAACATTATGACTGATTCCTATTCTCTTTTTCTTTATTATCTAATAATTCTTTTTTTAAAAGCATCTTAAAATTAGCATCATTAAGATTCAATATGCCTCCTGCATCATATATATCATAGTTCAAAGTAAGACAATTCAAGTCTGTGATTCTAACAAGCTTTTTTTCTTCATCTAATGTTTCTTCAACTATTTTCAAAAAACAGTTTGACATAAATGTTTGCCATGTCTCCTTAAATTCTGTCATAAATGTCACTTCTTCATCTATTGCCTCATAGAACCTGTTAAGAAATGCTCTCCATACCTCTTTCTAAAGATAATCTTAAATATCAGATTGTTCAATTCGGAAGGAACATATAATTCTGTAAATTAAAAATTTTTTTTAGTCAATTAAAATAGCTTTATAGTAAACTATTGTATAGCGCTTTATAAAGTATCTTGAGTATATATCAAAAAACTTATAAGGTACTGTGTATAATGGTATATAGGTAGAAATACTATTTTAATATAGTAATGGTATATGATATAATATCTGAAACCAATATAATACTCATGTGCTATTCAGATTTACTTATTTTCCACCATGATACAAATCACATGAAATGGTAAAAATTCTATTTACTGTAAATTGCTTTAACTTTAGAGTTAGAAAGAATAGATATTATACTAAAAGCTTGCAAGGAATTTTTTTTGGTTAAAACGCAAGAGGCAGTTTTTTAGACAAAATTTTGAAATATTGGCGATTTTTTGAAAAATAACAAAAAAATACTAATGAATTTCATGTTGCGATCTACATACAAAAAATTCCTTTTTGGTTTGTATCATAGTGGAAAATAAGGGCATGTGGTACTATAGAGATACTTTCTAGAGCACTATAAGGTAAAAATATTTTTACTTACTTAAAATCATCAATAAAATGCACAGCAATTTTTCTGAGGCCACTTCGAAGTGATTCTCTGTAGAATTGATATGCAGCATTTGTAGTACTTTTTAAAACGAATATGTCTTTATAAGATAATTTTTTGGATGAGAAGCATAATTTAATACATTTAAGAATTATTTCTTTTGTAAGATGTTGTGTTCTAAAGAACATGCATTTTAAAAATGTTTGGAATTTCATTGATTTCTAAAGATTACAAATGTTATGAAAAAATTAATGATAATAATAATACAACAGCATGACAGCATGAAACCTGCTATATCATTGATGCATACTACCACCTAACCCTAATTAATTGTAGACCTGCATCAAAAAAGTAGCTTTAAAAAACATGAATTTTACTCTTTTCATATTCACAAAAATCAACTCAGGTTTCACTCTGTCTTATAATAATTATACAAAAAAGACATTTTACTTGTTGAATAAGTACCATAGTTTTTTCTTCATTGTCTGACATTTTAAGACCATCATAATAAGCCATTTGATTTACAATTTTTAAAAGTTCTGGTCGTTCAGCAACATATGCTGCTACTTCATAATCTAATTCGAATAAGAGCATTTTGTGGCTATTAGACTAAACTTGGATCGTGAATGAGAACTTGGTGAATGAGAATATTGTAAAAGAGAGTGTCGTGAATAAGAATGTTGTAAAGGAGAGCTTGTGATCGTGAATAGGAACATTGAAGTGAATAAGAATGTTGTGAAGAAGGATATCATGAATGAGAATGAGAATGTTGTAAAGAAGAATATAGTGAACAAGAATGAGAACTTTGTAAAGGAGAATATCATAAACAAGAACAAGAATGTCTTGATAAAGAATATCTTGATTGAGATCGAGATTGAGAGCCCAATGACTGAAAATTTGAGTATTGCATTCAAGAGTCTTCAGTATTGCTGCTCGTAAATATTTTATTAAAATTGACAGAGTCATCATGATCAAAGTTTTCAAATTCACGACTCTAGCTAATTTTGTTTTGATCATTATGAGTTCTTTTATTCTTGATTGAAGATGTATTTTTTTTATCCAAAGATGTAAGTGCTTTTTTGCTTGTAGACACAGTATCTTTTTTGGATGTATATGAATTTTGTTTTGAAACAGCTTTCTTAGGCATTGAAAATAACTCTTTGCACATATAATTTATGATTGTATTATTACAGTTTTTAATTATAAATTAAAAAGAATGAATGAATATACTAACAATACAAACAGCTATTTATAAGTTAATTAGTGCCTTTAAAATTTAATGCATAATGCATAACCTTATTATTTTGAGTTTAAATAATAATGAGCAATATAAAAAACTAGTCTTCTTCAAACAATAATTCATCTTTATTTAAAGAAGCATAAATATAATCAAAATAAATGTCAAGTTTGCAGAAGAAAATAATACACTATTCAATTACATCAACTTTATGCATAATTATATGCTTAATATTTAAAAAATATTCCAATATTACATCATACTGTACATATTTAATCTAACATGTGACTAATAACGATGAATGTTGACAGGAGAAAATGAAATACTAGAATTTATTAAAAATTTTTAGAAATCAAGTGTGATAAATTATAAACTTAAATTCCTAAGGT
>CAJVQA010011764.1:0-10520 GCA_910591915.1 Cetraspora pellucida
TATTCTGTATTTACAAATGTAGCTACAAATGGTTTAATAAAGTACTACCATGACTGCTTAAGGGAAAAAAAAAAAAAAAAAAAAAATCTGAGTAAATTCTGTAAAGACAAGCTCTGTTAATATTCTATAGAGTGGATAGGTAGTTAACAGAAGAGCTTTCAGAGCCTTATAGTCAGGTAACATGCTTTGAAATTGGGTAACAACTTGACAAATATACAGAAGAGAGGCAAAATGTTGGATTAGATAGCACTTAGATGTACAAGAACCAGGATAGTTAATTGTCTGAGTGCAGTATAGGAACCAGAATATTTAATTAGATAGTCTCTTAGCAGATTATAGGTAACTAAAAGTTATATATATGGCTAGTTGTATACTTATTCTGTACAAGTAATATATATCATATTCACTAAAAGCACAAATAAAGGCATTAGTTACCATTAACATTGGCCTTAATAATAATAAAAAATTATTTAATTTTAAGTAATTTAAATAAATTTAAATTAAATATATTAAATTTAAATTATTTAAAAAAATTTAAATTAAGTTTATTTAAACATATTTAAGTTTAAATAATTTAAAATTTATTTCAAGCAAAAAACTCTTTCTATTGATCTATAGTACCAAAATCGGCATTAAACAAAGTACAAACAAATCTCAAAATCAAGACTAAGAAACAACATTAACACTTTTAAGAACAAGGATTTAGTATTCAAAAAGACATATACTTAAATAGAACCAAATCTTTATTAACTTGAATATTCAGTTCTTTTTACAGTTTTTAGAAAATTTTCAACAAAATTTTGCACAAATTGTAGAAAGTTGTTTTGCTTCCAAAAAGCAAAAGCATACAACATGTAACTAGTAAACAACAACAAACAAATAAACAAACATGTATTATTTTAGAAGAGGCGATAGCTATACAACAACAACAAACAAAAGATCATATATTAAATTAGATAAGAAAACAGGCTTAGAATAAGTATTAGACAAACAAGAATTATTCAAATTTGTTATAATAAATAAGATAGAAGAGTTACACAATCAAGAGATGTTATATTACATCAGTAGATTAGATGCTAGAAATTTAAGGTTTATAAATAATAAGATATTAACAGAAAAACTAAAAACAACAATGCCTCATGTTTCAGATGATAGTAAGCAAGTAGCCAAAAATCTAGCAATAGTAGATCCTGACAAAATTACAGCAATAGATTTACTAATTTATGAACAAATACTAAGTTTATTAAGACAAAAGAGAGTAGAATTCCAAATAACATCCTAATCAAAGAATAGATAACTAAAACCAGAATGACTTATGAAAACTCAAAAACAGTAAACTATATAACAAATATAAATAATGAACAAATACAAGAAGAAACAAACAAGTTGGAAGGCATAGAAAAAAAAAGCAAAGTAGAAAGGCCTCAAGAGATAATTACAAGAAAACAGCAACAATCAGAAGAAAAAGACTTGAGACTTTATAAATCAGCTAAACTAACTAAAAACAGTATGCATATAGAAGAAAAAAACCAGTCAGATATAAAAATAACAAACCAAATACTAGTAACAACTTCTTTTGAAACAATTAAGAAAGAAAATATAAATAAAACAATGTTTAAGGATAAGAAGTTCAAGAAAGATTAAGAATTTCTTTAGAGAATATACTCAAAAATAGTAAAAGAATATATACAAAGAAAGCTCAAAAAAAAATCTAAGAGTAAAAAGAAAAAGAAAAAGAAAGCATTATAGCTTTAGAAAATTAAATCATAGCAATACTATTGGAAGATAGCTTGTAGTCACCAGAAAATAGAGCATGTAATCAAAAAAATTTATTTAAAGCAAACATTCCAGTATACAATTTACTAGGTAATAACAAAATTAAAAGAATAAATTATCTAAAATGGGTGCTAAGAGACAACAAGCATATTAAATCAATTAGAGAGAAATTTAAAAGAGAAAACAACTTGGTAGTAATTAATTTTGATTGTGAATTCAGTAGAAGTGCAGCAATTGAGAAAGTTAAAAAAAAAGATGATGATTGGCTAGTTATAATTTCAGATAAAAAAGTAAAGAATTCTGTAAAAGTAGATTATAAACAACCAAAAAAACACAAAAAAGAAGTTAAACAGACAAGTTTAGACAATATAGAAGAGGAAACTACAAATAAAGAAGAAAAAGTAACCACAGAAGAACAGAAAACTCTGACAATATAGAATTTACCTTCAGATATTAATGAAAAAAAAATAAGATGCATGTGCAGAAGGTTCAGAATCTATATATAATATAAGTGAAAAAAACATAATATAAGACATTAGCAGTAATCAAAATGAGCATTAAAAAAAAAAGAAATGTGTTCTGGTCTTTACTTTTAGAAAACAACAAACTCACAATAATAACTAAAGGAGATGAAGACTATAATCAAAAAGATAAACAGTGCTAATTTATAGCAAGACTGTTAGATATTCTCAAAAGAGCTTCAGAGATTTTACTTTTATAATGTTTAAAAAACAAAAGAGCAAAGGCTGTATATATTCCGACAAACAGAAATAAGAACCAAAAAAAGTTTGCAATAATAATATTTGCAAATTCTGAAGAAATAGATCTAGCTCAAACCAAACTAATATGGTATAACAACTATCAAATAATTTGGAAAAACTATTAAAAAAAGATTCAAAAAAAATAAAGTATCAAGAAGAAGAAAACAAACAGTATCGAAGTCAAGAAACAGAAGACAAATAATTTTAAAGTCAAAAAAAACAATACAACAAATAGCAGAAAATAATAATACAAGCAGAGAGCAGGTTTTGAAAAATCAAACAAAGTATTTAACAGATAATATAGCCAAAGAAAGAAGTTCAAAAAAGAGAAAAACAAATCCAAAGCCCAACCTAAAGAAAGAGCTTTAAATGCAGAGACATCCTAATTAAAATTTTGAATAGACTAGAAAAGTTAGAAGAAGCAAAAGAAACAATAATGAAAAGTCTTACAAATCACTTCTAAAACTTGCTACAATTGAATTAAAGAGACTAGATATAGAGATAAACTTCTTTTTGCAAGATCAGAGGCACAAACAAAAGACAATACAAACAAAAGCTCTACAAACTAATAATAGTAATAAAAAAGCTAAAAAGAAGAAAAAAGCATAATAAAAAATAAAAGAAAAACATTCATAGAAAAAATTTATACTAGAAACAGTATAGAATTAAATTTGATAATATATAACATTAACAGTCTAAAAAGTAATAATAAAAAGATGAAGACATTATATATATGGGCATTAGACATCAATATTAATATAGTAGGACTTGCAGAAACAAACATTATTGCAAGAGAAGAAAATTTTTTAACAAAAGACTGCATTGAGTATAAAAGTTTTTGGGCAAATGCAAATTCAAGCAAGAAAAAAGGTTTAGATATAGAGTTTCTAATTAGTAAACAATAGAAAAAACACTTAGGCCAAGTGGATATAATAAGTGAATACATAATTTTAGCTAATTTTATGTTCAAACAAGCAGAAATCTTAGTCATCATAATATATGCACCTCTTAACAACAAAGAAGAAAGATTAATTATACAAAAAACATTAGTAGAAAAATATATAAAATATATAGCAAGAACTCAATTAGTGGTAATAGATAACCTAAATTGTATAATAGATACAGAACTGAATAAATTGCAGAAGTCTAAGCAAAAATCTAAAAAGCAAGTCTTGCTAATTAAATAGTTAGCAAGACAGAAGTTCCAAGATACTTATAGAACAATCAATCCAAAGAAGAAAAAATTCTCATAGTTAGGCAGAGAACAAAAGACAAGAATTGATTACATATAGATTATAAAAGAGATTGCTAATAGGCTATTAGATGCAGAAATTCAAGAAATAGATATTTAAACAAACAGTAATCATGGTGCAATTGTGGCAAGAATAAACTTAAATTATCTTATTGCAATATATAAAAAAGCAAAAATTAAAAAAGAAAACTATCAAAGAACAGTACTGCTATTTAACAAAGCAACAAAAGAAAATTAGAACAACTACAAAATAAACTTGAAGCACAACTTAAAAAGAAAATTACATTATTAGAACTACAGCAAGTCTTAGTAAATGGTTTGCCCAATGAAAAAGATACAAGACTAGACAAGTGATAGGACATTATAAGTAATATAATATGGGTAGTAGCAAAGAAAACATTACTCAAAAGATGAGTTCTAAACATAATTACAAACAAGAAGAAGAAGGTGAGAGAATCAAAGCTAGAAAAAACACTTACACAATTAGGAAGATGGATTAGTCTAGGAAGAAAGAATGTCAAAATAGGATGGTTAAAGAGAACATAGAAGAACTTAATAAAGAAATTGAATATATTAACTAGCAGCATAATGTATATATCGAAAAAGCACAAGAACAATGATCTAAAGAACTAATATCTAACTTCAAAGGCTGGTAGCAAATTCTTCATGCAAGGTAAGTATATAAAATTCAAAGGCTCAAAAAAAAAAAATTAAAAAAAACATTAAAAGAAGATATGTGAAAATAAATAGAAAGCAAGAAAAAATGCTAGCAAGTCTTTTAGACAAACTATATAGCAAAATCCAAATCAATAAGCTGCTTAAAGAAGAAGGAAAAGATAATTCAAAACAATTAATTACAAAGCCACTAGAGGTATTAAAAGAGATGCAAGAGCATTACTAAAATTAATTCAAACCTAGGCAAATAAAATATGAAATATTTGAAAAGAATTAGAAAGAAATCAACAAGTCAAAGAAAACAATTCAAGCAAGCTGATATAGTAAAGTAAATCAAAATATTTTAGAAGAAAAGTAAATAGAAATGCTAGCAGAACTAAAGAAGAACACAACTCCAGAAATATCAAGAATTACATATATATTGATATAAGCAGCAGGATCCAAAGTTCAAGATCTATTTAGAACATTTGCAGAAATCTGCATTAAAACAGAAAAAGTGCCAACAAAGTGGAAAGTCTCACAAATATACCTAATACTAAAAGAAACAGATTGGCAGTACAATTTAAGCAATGTAAGACCAATTGCATTACTTAAAACTTTTTGCAAGTGCATGACAAAATTCTTGACTAAAAGATTAATAAGTGTATTCTGTAAGAAAAGTATCTTGGAAGGCTCAAACTTCACAGTCCTATTAGGAAACTCAACAGAGGAGCCTGTTTATATTATGAATATGATAATAGAAGATGCAAAAAATAACAATAAGGAACTTTGATTAGTCCTCCAAGACATGAAAAAGCATTTGATTCAGTATTACTCACAACATTAAAACTAATAATGAAAAGAATTAAACTACTAGAAACAACAACTAAGCTAATTTTAAACTTGTTCACAAATAGAGAATCAAAGATCATCATACATTAGAGGCATGCAGAGATATTTTAAATTCAGGATGGAATAGAACAAAGTAAGGTTAAGTTACCCTTTGTATGAAGAATATTTTATGATCTGCTATTAGAGTGAATACAAAAGGATACTAGTCTAGGATATACAGTATTAGTAAGGTTACTATATAACCAAAATCTTAATTATACAACAGAGATGAAATGAAGACAAGCCACAATAGCATTTGCTGATGATACAATCTGGATAGCAGAAAGCAAAGAGCAGATGGAATGAACAATCAAAATCACAGAAGAGTTTTTCAAATTTAATAATATACAAATAAATGAAAAAAAATCCAAATTATTAATTATAAACTCAAAAGAAACTAAGAAAAACAGAAGAATCAAACTTAGCAATAAATGAATATATAAAGAAAACAAAAGTAAAATAACAAGATTTCTAGAAATTTGGCTAAACAACAGACTAAAAAAAACAATAATGAAAGCAAAAGCAAGAGAATTGGTACAATCAACTGTAGAAGGATTAAGAGAAAAGAAAATAACTATTGTGCAAATAGCATATATAAACAATATGTGCATAGTACCAAAGCTTAATTATATATTGCAAGTAATCAAACTTTCAAAAAAGATGATAGATAATATACAAAGTCCAATTCTAAGATTAGCAAAAAATAAGTTAGAGATAGTAAGAACAGTTAAAACTAGTATAATATTATACAGAACTTTAGACAACTGCAACTTACTATAGAATCAATTACTAATAAAACAAATTACAAGCTTATACAACTATTTAAACTCATCAGGCTCAGAGGAAATACTAACCAGAATTTAAATAAGCCAAGGGTTAACATTCATAAGAGCATTAGAAAATAATTGGCATAAAATTTACCAAACATATGCAACAAGCTTTGGAAAAACAATTTAGCATGTCAAGTAATGTTAAAAGCAAAAGACATGCAAATAACATTTAGATTTAATAATTTGAAGAACAGTTGTGAGCAAAACAAGCAAAAAATAGCAGAAGTACTTAAGAAAAAGTTTACAGTACAAGCAGCAACAGCTTTAAAAAAACTAAATGTTTTTTATACAGAACAGTTGATCAACAGAACTGGTAACCAAATGATTATATAGCAGCAACTTAAAGTTCTAAGAAGAGGCTCAAGTAAAAAAAAAGTAGCTAAATAGTTTAAAATAATAGAAAAAGAAATAATTGAGAATATCAAAACAAAAAAAGTAAAGCCAATTTTCAATATACAAACACCAAACATAGATGCTTTGAAGATTAGTTTAGCAAAACTATCTAAAAATAAAAAAAAAGACTAAATTATATTAAAATGTTCAAAAGAGAAAGAAAATGAAAATCTTATAATTGGAAAAATTTTTATAAATAAACATAAAAAGATTCTCACAAAGCATTGAAATGTAGAGCAAAAAAAAAATAACCCAAAGCCAATACTTAAAAAATATAAAGGTTGCAAGATAAATAAAAAAAAGAGCTAAATAAATGCAAAAAATAGAATAACAAATTAGAGGTATTAGAAGCCTTGATAAACCTAGTGAAAAAAAAGCTAAAAATTGGAAATTAGAAATCAAGAAAGAAATAATTAATATAAAAGAGAATTATAAATATGAAAAATCAATAACAAAAGAGAGTCAAGTTGAAAAAATAGTATGTCTTATATAAGAAGAAGAACTAATCTAAAAACAAAATATAAGCATTAAGTTAAAAGAAAAACTGAATAGCAAATTACACAAAAACCAAGTAGAAAACTACACAAATTTGACCTTTTATACAGATGGTTCTCTTAAAAAATCTAGTTTGAAAGAAAGAATTAGAAGCAACAAAATGGATGTTAGTTAAGTACAAGTAAACAAAAAAGAAAAAGTAAAAATTGATAAAGACTACTTCAAAGTGCAAAACTGGCTATTATCAACCAAATCAGAAAAGTTAACAATTTGAGAAGTTTTTTTGATCACACCCAAAAATAATAAAGTTAAAATATATACAGATAGCATAGTAGCAATAGCAGAAATAAATAAAAAACTAAAAGTTAAGTTTAACAAACAATGGCTTAGAGAAAAGAACTATGACATAAAAAGAAGTATAATAAAGATTATAAATCATAAAGAGTTACAACTAGAATTAGTCAAAATTAAAGGTTATAGTGATAATAGATAGAATAATTTAGTAAATAGTTTGGTAAAATTAAATAGTAGCTTAGAAAATAGAAATAGAATAGTTAAAAAACACTACAAAATGGAAATGTTTAATAATATTGGGAAGATAAAACAGTAGAAGGTTCAACAAGACAATTTCTGAAAGATGTTCTTAATCTTAAAATAGGTGCAGAATAGAGATTTTCATCAGTTATAAAGAAGCTAGAACCAAATAATGAAACAAAAAAGCATAATTGATCATCTTTGTAGAGGAAAATTAAAGATCAGAGTGGAGTAAAATGTACAAGTATAAAAAAGAACAAGCAAATCAAAACATTAATTAAGTGCTTGAGTGAAAAATTACCTTTGCTAAAGATATTAGCACAGTAATGTTCAGATCTTTATACAAGCTTATATTGTATTCTGTGCAATAAAGAAAAAGAAAAAGACCAAGAGCATTTAGCAATATATAGCAATCATAAAAGAGGTTAACAAAATATAAAAGAAATCTCAACCAACCTAGCATGATCAGCACTAACAGAAAAATCACAAAAGAACTTAGATAAAGAAAAGCTTAAAGAAATTATGTGAAAAAGAATCAAAAAGAAAAAAAAAGAAAGTAGATATAAAATAATTAAAGGATTAATTTATAAAAAAGCTACAAAAATAATTTAAGAACTGACACAAAACTGACAGAAGCAAAAAATTTCTTGTGAATATTAGTAAACACAATATGGAATAGTTTTTATAAGAATATATAGAAGAAATGATATAAAGCAGTTGTTGTTTAGAAAAAAGAACTAAGAATAGGTCTAAAGGAAAAGAAAAAATACAGAAACAAGTATGCCAAAAGAGATAAGAGCAGTAAAGTCAAATAAGCAAACTCTAGCTTAGAAGGAAAAGAAGATAAAGAAAAAAAAAAGAATAGTAATAGAATACAAAAGTTATAGTTAGGGTTAGTTAGAAATTTTGTTAATAATAATATAAGACTCTTTTTTATAATTTCAAAGACTAGCTTGGTATAGTTTTTGAATTTAGATAATTTCTCAATTAGTACAGCAGACTGCCTCTGGGCATTTTTGAAGTAGCCAGAAGATGTTAAACCAAAATTTAAGCATAACTGTATATACTAAATATATATTAAATACTTAATAAAAATGAACAGCAAGGCTGCCAAAAGTTTTTTTTTAAAAAAAAAAATTTAAAATTAATTTTTTTAAATTAATATATTTAATTATTTTTATTTTTATTTTTAATTAATTTTTTATTTTTTTGTTGTGTTTTTTGTATTTTGTATTTTTTTGTTATATTTTTTGTTTTGTTTTTTATTATATTTTTTGTTATATTTTTTTTGTATTTTTTTATTTTGTATTTTTTTGATGTTATTTTTTTATTATATTTTTTTATTATATTTTTTGTTTTGTATTTTTTATTTTATATTTATTTTGTTTTGTTTTTTTTATTTTGTTTATATGTTTATATTGTTTTATATTTTTTTGTTTAAGTTTTTGTTTTGTTTATATTTTTATATTGTTTTGTATTTTTTTGTCTGTATTTTTTTAGTTTGTATTTTTTAGCTTGTATTTTATTTAGTTTGTATTTTTTTAGTTTTGTGTTTATTTTAATTTGTATTTATTTTTATTTGTATTTTTTTTATTTGAGTTTTTTTGTTTGTATTATTTTTTGTTTATATTTTTTAGTTAATATTTTATGTTTTATTTTTTTTGTTTTTTGTTTTTTATTGTTTTATATTATTTTATTGTTTTATTTTTTTTATTTGTATTTTTTTTTATTTATATTTTTTTAATTTATATTTATTATATATTTATTTTTTAGTTTATGTTTTTTTAATTTATTTTTTCAATTTGTATTATTTTTTAATTGTTATTTTTCAGTTTATATTTTTTTTAGTTTATATTTTTATTAATTTATATTTTTTTAATTGTTTTAATTTTTTAATTTTTATATTTATATTTTATTTTATTTTATTATTTTATATTTTTTATTATTTTTATTTTTTATTTTTATTTTTTTAAGTTTAATTTATTTTTTATTATTTTATTGTAATTTATTTTTTATATTTTTATTTTTTATTTATTTATTTGTTTTTTTATATATTTTATATTTTTTATATTTTTGTTTTTTGTATTTTTGTTTATTTTTTATTTTTTATTTATTTTTATTTATTATTTTTAAAATTTTTATTTTTTTATTAATATTTTTTATATTTTTGTTTATTTAATTTTATTAATTTTATTTGTTATTTAGTTGTTTATTTTTTTAGTTTATTTTTTTATTTTTTTTATTTTTTTTATTTTTTTATTTTTTTACTATTTATTTTTTTATTTTTTTAGATTTTATTTTTTATTTTTAACATTTATTTATTTTTGTTTTTTTATACTTTTGATTAAATTCGCATCGTAATCATTACATGGATCACGTGATTCGGAATTATGTAATGTATCGTTAATTCTTATTTTATACAGATATATATAATGTATATTTTTTATATATAGTTTTTTTTATTAAATATAATTTTTTTTTTTATTAAATATAATTTTTTTTTATTAAATATAATTTTTTTTTATTTAATTTTTTTTATTAGTACTAATAACAGAATGTTCAGAATATCAAGGGCGAGTGGGGATCAATTTAACTATTCGGTTTTTAAATTCTTGCATAAGCGTCACACACTTAGTGTAATATACTTTAGAGTGGAAAGCAGAATTGTTGAGTTTGTAATTTTATAATTTTAATGCAAGAATTAAAATTCATATAATAATTAAAATATAACCCGCTATGCGGGTTATAAATTCTTGCATAGCGTCATACACAAAGCGTAATATACCTTTTTGATAAGGAAAATAAACAAATAGACAGGTGGATAAGTTTATTTATGTAGAAGGCCAGGATAATGACAGTCAGACCCAATGTACAGGGCAGACTATGGTACCTTGCACAGCTGTGAGAGCCGAGCATATGGTGATCGACCCTGTA
>CAJVQA010011765.1:0-10519 GCA_910591915.1 Cetraspora pellucida
ACTTTTCAAAACTCAAGTGGAGTAAAGACTTTTACTTCAAAAAAGTGCAAACTATTTGTAAATATGAACAAGTTACAGACAAGAAAATCAGACTCGATACAGTTAAAAAAAGAACCTTTAGCTTCACTAAAAATAAAAAAAAAACAAAGAAAATAAAAAAAACTTTATAGCAACAAAAGTAAGCAACATTCCAAGAGTCAAAAACAGAACCAAAATCTTTACTAGCTTAGCAATAGAAAGAGCTTCTACAAACTGGGCTTCATACATAGAGGAGGAGCTAGAAGTTAAAAAAAAGAAAAATCAAAGCTCTTCAGAAAAGGCAGAAACACACTTTAACCAAGCTAAACAAACTAGAACAACTAATGGTCAACAAGATGCAAACAACAATCAAAAGGTAACATACACTTCAGAAAACAACAAACAACACAAAGTTGAAGAAGACAAAAAACATACAAAATGTAACAGGCAACAACAACCAAAAACATATGCAACACATGCCAGAAGACAAAAATCAAGCATATGTGATAGGAATAAACAAGGAGACACACAGTGATGCAGGAACTGACCTTACAGACACAACAACCCATGGCTATACAAGAACAAACAAAGTAGAACCTGACAATAAAGAAGTAAGGCCAAATCAGTGGCCTGATCTGTTTTCTAAACTAAAAGTAGAAAAGCCACCTTTGCAAATCACTCACCTAAACAGAAAATATACTCTAAGAACAAGAATGCTTTAATCATCAATATACAAAGCTTAAGCAATATCTCTAACAATGATATAATTTTAGCTCTCACTTCAAGTCTGGATGAAGACCTTATTAGAGCCAAAATTTATATGACTAAAGGCAAAAGAACATCACTTGAAGTGATGCTCAAGAACAAAGAAAAAGTACAATTTTATGCTGCAAAAGGAATTGTGCTTTTTAAACAGACCCTACTAGGACATATTTCAGTAAACTTGAACCAATCCTTTTTGACTGTAAAGCTTAGAAACATGCCAATAGAAGATATAAAATCAATTAGCAATGAGGTTCTAAAAGCTTTTCAATATACAGGACAAATAGCTTCAATTAAACCATTATTTTTTAAAGGAACAACAGTTTGTTCAGACCAATGGCTAATTACTTTCAAGACTACAGATGACCCAGAGCTGTCTACAAGAATTTCAAGAAGTACATATATTAATAACCATAAGGTTACTACTGACTAGAGGAAGCCCCAAAAATTTGCTTCTATTGCAAAAAAGAAGGGCATATTAAAAGAGATTGCACAAAGCTTAAAGCCTCAATTGAAGCTAAAAGAATGCTTAAGGAAGCAAAAAAATTAAAAGAACAGACAGGAGCTCAAAACCCAAGTACATCTACAATAACAAAATTTAGCAAAGACAACCTATATATTGGCAAAAACACAGAAGAAGAACAAGAGAAAAACCTTAATACAGAAGCCACAAACACAGACACAGAAGACCTAGAAATGTTCACATTAGATAGAGAGGTGGATCCAATAAATAGTTTTAGCAATGCCAAGTCTATTATCGAGAATATAAAAATAGACCTTTCTAACAAAACAAACAGCCCAGAACAAAGTCAAGACATGAATGAAGATGCATCATTTACTCTTGTCACTCATAGAAGCAAAAAACAAAAAGCAAAAGAAAAGACTAAATAAAAGCTAATCATCCTTATAAAAATGTAAACAGTCCCTTATAGGAATATCTACTACATAGGAACTAACCACCTCTAACTAATATTTATTAATAATTAAAATTGGAACATTAAATATCAAAGGATTAAATGACAAACGAAAGGCTCAAAAAACATTTACATTTTTAAAGACACACAAATTAGACATAATAATAATTCAAGAAACAAACTTATGAGACAACTCTACCAGAAACTCTTTAGCAAAGCAATAGAATTTTGACTCTTTCTGGTCCTCAAAAACTGCTATCTTGGCAGGCAAAAAAAACATCAAAATAAAAAACACAAAAAAACTACACAATGGCCAAAGCAATAAGTGCAAACATAGAAATTAAACAACAAACATTCTCAGTTACAAACATATATGCACCCTTTAGTCTAGAAGAAAGAATCTCCTTTTTTAAAAATTGGTCATCTTCTACTAACAACAAAGGCATTAGCATTATAGCAGGAGACTTCAACACAAACCTAGACCCAGAAATCAATAGAATAAGCCAAGCAACAGCACAGAATGATCAGTTCAGAGAACTAATAAAAGATCTTATGAAAGACTACATAGACTTAACAATTTTCTCTAAAGATACCTATTTATTACATTCTACCAAACAACACAAGGCAACAGAAAAATGGCCACTTAGCTAGACTATATCTTTATTGAAGCAGGATACAGTTATCTTGGCAAAAACACATATATACAGTTTGGTAACTCAGATTATTTATTGGTAATAACTGAACTTAGCTTAAAAAATAGTTAAGCCTTTAAATCATCCTGGAAGTTTGATAGAAAACTCTGGAATATCTCAGAATTGAAAGCAGATATCATTAAAAAACTAGAAGAAATATATGAGACAGCCAACTGGAACCTACACAAATGCATTATACAGTCAATAGCCAAAGCCTTTAAACACCCACTGGCATCAGAGAAAAAAATTCAAAGAATACACAAAAAGCTATGTAATCTAAACAACAAAATAGCAAGAAATCCTGATTTAGAAGAGCTAAAATTAGTAATAGAAGACTTAGAAATGCAGTTACAAGAAGAGTTAGGTCTTCTCTCAGATAAGTAGAGACAAAGGTCCAATGCCAAATAGATAGAAAAAGGACAAAAATACTTCTTCTTATTATACAAAATGAAACACATAACCTCATGCAGTACAAAAATCAAGATTCCAGACTCATCAAATGAAAATACACAAGAATAAACAATAGAATATATAAAAGAATATACAAAAAAATATATAAAAAAGAAGATATTGATGTAACAGCTGCACAACAGATCACTAAAAAGCTTACCAAAGTATCTACTCAACAAAACTTCTATTTAGTTAGGCTTATTACCAAAGAAGAAATCAGTTAGATTATTGATAGCCTTCCAAATAACAAATCATCAGGCTCAGATGGATTAATATATGAATTCTACAAAAACACAAAAGAAACAATTTTTCCTATAATGACCAAACTTTTTAATGAAGTATTAGAAATAGAACAAACTCCAACCTCCTAAAACAAGAACCTTATCACCTTAATTCACAAAAAATTGAAGGACCTGTTTAAAATCGAAAATTGAAGACCAATATCACTTGTAAACTTAGATGCAAAAATATTTATGAAGCTACTAGCAAATCAGATTAACCCAATATGTAATGAACTAATTGGGCCTATACAACAAGCATTCATTGCCAAAAGATCAATAACAAATATAGCTTTAGACATAATAACAACACTTAGAAACCAAAATGATTAATCCGAACAATACTGGATTCTACTTTTAGACCAACAAAAAGCCTTTGACAGAGTTAGTCACTACTTCATCCAGCTAGTTTTAGAAAAAATGAACTTTAACACAAAATTTATTAGAATTGTAAACTCACTATGTGCCAACCAAAAAGCTCATATTACAGACTCAGAATTCATCTTTGAGCTCTTCAAAGTCAAAAGAAAAGTGAGGCAAGGAAACCTATTATCACTACTCCTATATGTTCTAGCAATCAACCCTCTAATACAAACAATAGACCAAAACATCAGAGGCATTCCTATTAACAACACAGCATTCAAAATAGTTGCCTATGCAAATAATATATCAATAGAAGTTGAATTCCTCTTAGATTGGGTCAAAATACAAAAAACAGTATCCTGTTATAAAAAAGCATCAAATGTTAAAGTTAATAGAACTAAATTAACACTCATTCTGATTACCTCAAATGCTTACAGGATTGAGTTAACAAACTAAGCTGAATATAAAACAACTAGTAAAGAACAAAACAGCATTACTATTTTGTGCTATAAAATTGACACAAAAGGAAAGCAGACAGCCTTTTCTGGTTCAATATATAAAAAAATTTAAAAGATAAGATACAAGTTCTGTCACAAAGAAATCTATTACTTAAAGGAAAAATTTTAGCAACAAAAACCCTTCTTATTTCAAAAATATGGTACCTTGCCTACCTGCTGCCACCAACAAGAAAACAACTAAACAAAATCAATGCAATAATATTCAACTAAATCAAAAAAAACTCCAAAATACTGCCAAAATACTCAACTTTCCAACTTAGCTACAAACAAGGTTGTCTGACTGCTCCTATACTTAAGGACATGCTAGATGCAAGACTGCTTACAATATAGACAAAGCTCTTATCAAGCAGCTTCTTCTGGGCCAGAACAGAAAGAACACAAATTGCATTAGCATTGCAGATTAAAAGAAAAAAAACAATAACCAAGATTTTACAACAATCTTCTTGTAAACTAAAAGAATGGCCAAAAGAATGGAAACCTTATCTAACAGCCTGGAACAGGTTTAAAGAAAAAATTAAAACAAACACAACATAGCCATGGTTATTAGAAAATTTTGAAATATGTTCACTAAATGGTTACCAATTTACAGTCAAAAAAGCACTAACTAAATACTATAAAATATAAGGCCAAACAACAACAGAACAAACCCAGAAACAAAGCTATTAGAATTCAAATGGATAAAAACAAAATATATTCTAAACAAGAAAAAAGACATCTTCTGGAGGCTAGCATACAGAGCCCTCCTACTAGGCTACTTTTTGGCACATTTTAACTAAGAGAACCTAGAAGATTGTCCAAACTGTCTCTACAAAACCCAAACAATTAAACACTTTGCCCTCAAATACCCAATAAGCAAAAAAATATAAGAAACAGCCTACAAGTGTCTGAAATTCTATGAAAACAGACTGACCTTCTCTTTAATCAAGAATATCCTTTAGATGACTAATATAAAAAACAAAGAACTTCAAGAAGCAGCAACATGACTACATATAACAGTAATGTATAAAATTTGGTGTTGGTATACACAAGCCAGATGAAGTGATAAAGTGATACTACAAGAAGCAATTACAAATATAACAAAACACAAGTTAAAATACAAAATCAACCTCTTGTACAAAATAGTAAGTAATAGAACCTTAGCAAAAAAAGCTAGGGCCTGCAACATTTTAAAACATATTAAATCTTTACTGTAAATATGTATTATAACATTTAATAAATAAACAAAGAGTGCTTAGATGTGAAAAAAAAATACCAACTATTTCAAGAATCAGTAGGTATCTGTTAACAACATTAAGATTTTAGAAAAAGAATTGGATTATATAGCAAGGAAAACTTTGAGAATACAGTTTCAAAGCAAAACACAGAAAAGCTTTCTTATACAGCAAATCTTGCTATCAAAAAGAAAAACCTCTATTTGCAAAATAATGCAACAACTGAAGAGAAAATAGGCTCTTAAGAGAAGACTCTATTACAAAGTGCTCAAAATAAACCTACAGTTTTCTCAATAGAATTAAATAGCAATAGAGAAATTCCTACTTTAGAAAAAGAAAATGATCTCTTTCCTGACTCAGTACTAGCACCTCAAGATGAATTGGCTGCATTATATTCTTCTCCAGAAGTACCTATAGAGAACAACAATATTGATAAAATATCACCTACAATGGAAATTGACAATGAGGAGGCTTCTATACCATCTTGTAAAAAAGACAAAGACAAAAAAGGAAAAAGCATACAAGACAAGAACCAATCAAGGCCCAGTTCATACAAAAAACAATACAATGAGGGTTACCCTTACAGACCTAATTTGGTCAAGATCACCATTATATTAATATGCCTCCAAAATTCCAATTAAAAATTGTGACATTGAATGTAAAAGGACTAAATGATCGAGGCAAACAGCAAAAAACATTAACTCTTTTAAAATCTTATAACTTACTCAAAATTTCTTAAAACACCAATGGATCTATAACTCATTCTGGTTAGACAAAGTGGCAATCCTGGCTGAAAACAAGAACATTACTTTTAAAAACATGAAAATAGACTATGAAGGATAGGTTATTACAGCATCTTTTGTTTACAAAAGTTACTCATTTCTTATTACCAATGTATATGCACCACCTAGCTCCAGTAACAGAGCAACTTTTTTTGACAATTGGGCCTCTCAAATTAAAGAAAATGCAATAAGCATTATAGCAGAAGATTTTAATATAAACCTGAACCCAAAGGCAAATAGAATAAGTCAGACAGCAGCTCAACTAAACCTATTCAGAAACCAACTTCAGGAGCTAACAAAAAACTTTACAAACTCTGCTAAAATTGCAGGTTCTATGCCTTTCCTTACATTTTATCAAAGAACACAAGGTGGTAACATAATAGCAACATGTTTAGATTATATATTTATCGATGAAAACCAATTACATCTAGTTTCTAAGGTTATTATGCATTTTGGCAACTCTGACATCTTCTAGTTAGTTGCTTACTTAACTTCAACAGGAAGCAAAAGCAGCAATTTAGCTGGTGATTTAAAAAAACTATGTTTAATAATAAAACACTCAAAAAAAAGATTTTAAAGAAAATTAGTGACTCAAATTTGACAGAAGATTGGAATATTTGCAAGATTTATATACAATCAATTATAAGAGCATTTAGAAAACCAAGAATAACAGAAAGCAAAATAGCAAAACTCAATACAGAAATTATGAAACTAAGTGAAAAAATAGCCAACCTATCAAATACAGAAAGCTCATTATCACTACTAGATGAGCTTAATGTACAGCTACAGAAGAAGTTAACAACCTTAGCAGAAAAGTGGCAGATTCGATCCAAAGTGCAATGGATAGAACTTGGAGAAAAGTCAACAAAATATTTTTTTATGAAATACAAACAAAGAAATCAAAACTCCAAACAGTAATGCTCAGAATGACAAAAACATTCTACAATATATTAAAGAACAATATACAGAAATCTACAAAGCTGAAGAAATAAATCTAGAAGCAACAGAAGAAATTACAGAAAACCTTCTATAAGTACAAAAAGAGTTTAATAAAAGTTTAGTCCAAAGAATCTTACAGGAAAAAATAATAGAGGTCATTCGAAAGCTACCAAACAACAAATTTCTAGGAATTGATAAACTAATCTATGAGTTCTACAAACTTACAGAGGAGGTAGTAGTACTAGTTTTGGAGAAGCTTTTTAACAAAACTCTAGACTCAGGCATCCTTCCATCCTCATGATGCAAGAACCTTATTATACTAATTCCAAAGAAATTAGAAGAGCTTGAAAACCTAAACAACTGGAAACCCATCTCTCTAGTAAATTGTAATGCAAAAATTTTTATGAAAATTATAGCAAATAGGTTAAATATAGTATGCAATAATATAATCCCAAGCCATCAACAAGGCTTTATTATAAACTGCTCTATAACAGACACAGCTCTTGATATCTTAACAGTCATGAGAAACCAGAAGGATAGCTCTAAACTACACTGGATGCTCTTTGTTGATCAGCAAAAGGCATTTGATAGAGTAATTTATAGGTTTTTAAAAGTAGTACTAAACAAGATGAACTTCAACCCTAAACTAGTCAATCTAATTAAAAACCTCTTCTCCAATTAGGAGGCCCACATAGTAGAAGGAAATAATCTATCTGAACCCTTTAGAATAGAAAGAGGTATATGACAGAAAGATCCTCTATTACCTCTTCTCTATATATTAGCATTTGAGCCTATGCTAAATCAGTTAGAAAAAAAGCTTAAAGAAATTTCTTTGGACAAGCAATTCTTTAAAGCTACAGCATATGCAGATGATCTTACTATCGGCATAGGATCAATCTCAGATTAGAACACTTTAAAACAGATCATTCAAACATTTGAGCTTGCATTTAATGCAAAAATTAACAAACACAAAACTAAACTAGTCCCACTTACAACAACTGCACACAAGCCAGCTTACTAGAAGAAGAACACTTCAAAAAAGTATCAGAACATGAAACTTTAACTATTTTAGATTATACTATTCAACCTAATAGACAACCCAAAAAAGACCTTTGGCCAACTACAATCAAAAGGCTAAAAAGCTCATTAGAAAGCTTAACTCAAAGAAATCTCTCACTTAAAGAAAAAATACTAATTGCTAAATTACTAATCGTCTTAAGAATATGGTATATAGCATATTTGTTACCACCAAACAGAAAACAAATAACTGAGATCAATAGGCTAATTACCTTATAGATAAAAGGAACCTCAAGAATGCTATTTAAATATTCAGTTTTTCAGCTACTGGTAGACCAATAAGGACTAGAAGCTTTAATTTTAATAGATATGTTAGATACTAGACTACTAACAGTCTGAATAAAACTTTTAACAAGAAACTTTCTATAGTCTAATTTCAAAAAAGAAAGGATCATAAAGATAATTAAAAAAAAAAGAAGTATCTCAATTTTACAAGCTCTAAAAGTGATTCTGGTTAAGTCAGCAGCCTGGCCAACAGAATGAAAACCATATATCTTAGCTTGGAGAAGAGTAGAGAGAATAGTTAATGCCTCTACAGAATGGCTCTGAAGTATAAAAAATCTTATAGCAGAAAAAAGAAAAGGAAATGAAATCTCAGTAAAAAACTTAACAGAATTTCTAAGAAAGAAACCTTTAAGGCTCACAGATACAAATCCAGAAAGAGAATTAAATAACCAATGATTGGACATAAAAACTATAAAAAACAGAAAAAAAAATATCACTTGTCATTACTTTTATAGAGCACTTTCTTTTAAGTATCGATTATGACATAAAAGTTCAAAAGAAGATAGCAGCTGCATATAGTGTATTGATGAGCTTTAAACCATCGAACACTTTGTTTTAAACTGCAGAATTAGTCAGGAAATCTGAAAGCTAACTTACTTTTTTCTTAATACTGAACAAACTGAACTTTCTTCAAGGACAATAGAAGAAATTTTTAAAGCATCAAATATAAAAGATAAAAAAGGTTTACAAGCAGCATTATGGCTGCATATTAACACAATATATGAAATATGGTGTCAATATGCAAGAGTAAAGTGGAGAGGATAACACCAAACCTTAACAAATATTCTGAGTATAGTCAAGTGCTATTTAAACAAAAAGATCAAAGTAGTACAATCTAGTTCAGAAAAGTTCCTATCTAAAATAAAAGAAAACTTGTATAAATACTTAAAATATAGATTCTAATAAACAATAATAATAAATGAGCACTACATACACCCCTGAATTCTATTGTTAGGGTTTTTAAAAAAAAATTTATATTAAGTTTTATATGTTTGAGAGTTGAAATATAAATATTATTTTGTCGCAAAAACTTTTTATAACTAAAATAAAAACACTTATAAAATAAAAAATAATCTATTAAATTATTAAATATGAAGCTTTTAAAATCTTGAGAGAAAGTTGTAATAAATCAATCATAAAAGTTCATTACAAATTATGTTTTATTTTGTCATTTTTAATAAAAACAGTTGCTGTTACAAAAAAAAAACTCTTTCTGGTTTATCTCTGGAAATTAAGCAAAAAACTAAAATTTCAACAAAAATTAATATATTTTCATTTTAGAACTCTTATGAGGCAAGGGTCCTTATTCCAAAGAAATGCAAAACAAAGTCTTTAAACATAAACAAGGCTCAACACAAAAAGCTCAGGCTCAACACAACAGCAGAAAAAACCTTTAACTTCACAAAAACTAAAAATAGTGAGAAGGAAATCCAAAAAGCAAAAAAAACAGCAACAATTTTATTCAGGAAACCAATGACATCACAGTTAACTATGCAATAGAAGGCACAGCTTGCTAGGCCAGTCAAGTAGAAGAAAATGAGTTTCTTAAAACAATAAAGAAAACATTAGCTTTCTAGACCAAAATGAAGCATGTAATAGTGCCAAAAAGTCAACAAACCTACTTCAAGTAAACAACAAACAACAATAAAATCATATGCCTTTTGATAATAATCTTAGACACATGTCTGATAGCAACATATCAGAACACACACAAGTTGATGAAATCATTGTTTAACCTTAGCAAAGTGCTACAAACAATGTGGCAACAACCTACAATAAGAAAGTCAACAACACAGAAGCTACTATTACAAAAAATGTCAAATCTAAACAATGGTCATACCTTTTTACAAAGCTTAAAGAAGGAAAAGCAATCTACACAAACTCCACACCTAGACAAAGAATTTATTCCAAAAACAACAATACTCTAATCTTAGATATACAAAGTTTCAATAACATTACAACTAATGATATCATTACAGCCTTAGCTTCAAGTATCAGAGAAGACTTTTTAGCAGCCAAAATATATATGTCTAGAAAAAAAAGAGCTTTCCTGGAAGTAGTTTTTAAAAACAATGAAAAAGTTTAACTTTATGCTGCAGAAGGAATTACACTCTTCAAACAATTACTTTTTGGATGCATTCTGATCAACCTTACTTTACAGAAACATTGGTTTTTTACTAAATATATTTATTATATTATAATTATATATTTACTATATATTTATAATATT
>CAJVQA010011766.1:0-10519 GCA_910591915.1 Cetraspora pellucida
CCTCTATAATAATTGTCCTCTAAACTATATTTCAGCTTTTTACTATTGCTATTTGTTTCTACTAATCCCAAAATATCTACTTTTTCTTCCTTTGCCTACTCAACTATTGTTCTTAGTTTGATCTTGTTATGCTTTATTTCATTTATGTTGTGACATGCTATCTTAGCACTTGTTATCCTCTTTCTACTCTTATTATATCTGCTTATACTATGTGCCAATTTTTCACTACTGCTTTCTAACTTTATATTTGACAGAGTGGACACTTCTTCTTAAAAGATGCCTATGACAACTTTCAGAAGCAATCTGAGAGCAAGCTCTCTAATTTTCTTTCTTTGATGTTGTTAAGTCTTCTTAATATTCTACTAAGAACCTCTTGTAGTTTACTTTTTTGCTCCTTCACATTAACTGCTTTCGTCTTCATACTATCGTTATGTTTTCTGTAGACTTCTTTATCTTTTCTTTGCTAATTCTCTTTGTTACTCTCTTCTTTCTTTATATTTTCTTGACTTTTCGATTGTCTTTCATACTGTATGCTTTTATTCATGAACTGTTCTTTTATATCTTTGTTCTTTTCTCTTTTTGTTTTCATGTTTTTGAATGCTCTTCTGTTACACCAATCTAGTCTTGTGTTATAATAGTATAGCTTCTTATTGATGGTCATTAGTAAGTCTTTTTCTGTTTTAAAGTAGACTGATGCAGTTTTTCATTAATTCTTGTTTTTATTTACTGAAATATAAACTGCTTTCACCTTTACTACCTTTAGTTGTCTTAATAATAACACCTCTATTGCTTTTGTTAGAACATTTTTGATTATTGTCTTATATGTTGCTCTACTTTCTAATACCTCTCTTGCAAAAGTACTTGGAGTAACTCTACACGTTTTGCCTTCTTTAAAATGCACTGATCATGCTTGGTCAAGTATTGATTTTCTATTCTCATTTTTAAACTCAACAATAAACATTGCTGCTTTGCTATTACCACAACTTTTCTACTAAATGAATCTAATTCTATCATAAAACTAAAGACACTTTCTAATATATGCTGGTCTTACATCTACTGAGATGTTCTACATTGTATAGATATTGTCCTTTAACTTGCTATCTACATGCATTCTTGTTGGCTCCTCTGTATAACTTTGTTTTTTATTTGTTCGTTTCATATTTGTTCACTATTTGTAGTTACTTCAGCTTTCTTTTCTTCTTTGTATTTCACTTTTACTTCATCTGTCTTATGTTTCTTGCTTGTCTTTATATTATTGATTATGTTCTTCTACTGCTCATTTTCTTCTATCTTAACTTCTTTTTCTTTTTTATTTTCTATTACTAAGCTCTTTCTTGCTTGCTTCTCTAGTGTGCCATAATCTATGCATTCACATTCTTTTTCTAGCAATATCTCTTTCTTTTCTTTGTCTTTGCTTAATTGCTTTATAGTATTCTTTTTTGGTTTTTCATTGTCTCTTACTTGTATATACTTACAGTAATTATATACTTCAATTGGATTTCTAAACACACAAACTAAGACTGCTTCAGTACTGACTAGTTTGGCTAATTCTTCATCTTTTCTTAATATTCTTGATTTATGACTATCTAATAATTCCTCTGTACTCTGTCAGATTTGTTAAACATATCATGATACTTTTCTAATTTCTTATACTAGTCGATCTCTGTAGATACTGATTGAACTTTTTGTGTTACACTTCTTTGCATTATTTCTATATCTTATCTGTATAAATTTAATATGTGTCTTACTATATATATCTATATTTATTTGTTTATCTACAAGATTGTGTGTTTGTTTATTTGTTTTGTTGTATTTACTATTTACTCTGTCTTGCTTTACATGTTATATGTATGATCTACAGTACAGAGTTTCTGTGTATTTCCTTTTTCTGACAAAAAATTATCATCAAAGAGCAAAAATTTTCTCTAAAAGTTAAGACTAGCTACTATATTGTTGTTAGCTTGGTTTACTATTCTAATAAACTCTATCTAATTTCTTCTTAGCTTTAACTTTGCTTAGTTGACAACAGTGCTTTTACTTGCTGGCTTTTGTGTTTTCTATAATTTTCTTTCTGTTCCAATTTTGGTTATGAAGATCAGTAGAAAGAGTTAATCTGATTTTTATAAATTAAATATATATTATATTAGTGATGTGCACTGGACCATTAGAACCCCACTAGATGTCCAAATTGTTTCAATATTCTAGTAGTTCTAGTGAAAAATTCTTACTAGAAGAATTTTTTCACTGGAACCTATGATATTGTTTAATCAAAATGCATGAATAGTGACCAATAAAATATGCATATTTTGATGTGCTCGTTAAATACGCATATTTTCATATGCTCATTGGTAGAACATGACATACTATACAAAAAAAGCAAAGTTGTATATCAAGTAACTCTTACTTTTTTATTATATATGTACAATACATATATAGTTTTCTTTCGATCATATTATTTTAGTGCGCAAAATGCAATATCTCATCTCTGTCTCATGTTAAAAGAAACTTTACATAGATCTACATGTTTGAACTGATTTACTTAGATGTGAATGCTTATATTATGCTTACTGCAGAGATTAGATCCATATAGAAAATTCTTTTAAGAATCCAAAATTCATACTTATCTATTTCAGATCCATATTCTAATTTACTGTTTTAAAATAAATATGTACTAATATTAGGAATATATTTTGAATCACAGGCTTAACATGAAAATTTGAAGTCTGAATACCAATTATTTTATATATTGGAATGTTAGCTATAACAAATAAATTTTGCTTAACAAAATATTATTATTACAGTATGATGCTGCTGCAATTTATTATTTGACATATGTGCTAGAAACTTCTTTTAATTTACTAAATTTTATATCAATATCTTTCTGAGTTAAATTAATGTAAATATTAGTTCAATTCAGATTCAGAAATCAGCAAGAATTACTATTACTTTCATATAATGTTTGAATGCTAAAAGGGACATCCATTTAGCTAAAGAAAAAAATTTTTCATAGTAAGTTATCTGCATATGATTTCTACTATTGAATTTATTTTTTTATAACTTTTAACCATAACTTATTCTTGTCATGTTATTTATAGAATTTTATAGTTTATTATTTAATTAAGATAACAATAATAATGTAACTAGTTAAATTTTTAGATATTTAGATTGTCTTTATTAGCATTTATCATATTTCAAAATGAAGACAGAATAAAGCCATACAAAAATAAAAGGTATTTTGAAATACAATTTTATCAAATTATATATAAACTAATTATTGTTATTCATATAGTTTGGCATTTGAAATAATATACTAAATAAACTCTCTAATTTCCATTTTGTATTGTTGTCTACTGCCAGATGTTTATAATTGCTCAGCAAATCACTTTCTATATTGTTATGATTATCATGTTCTTCCTCTTTACCTTCTAATCTGGCAACCTCTTCATTTGTTAGCATTTGTTCCCAATCACGTAATTGATTTTTCCAATCCTCAAGATTTAATAGTTCTATATCATACAACCTGTTGTGTTCTTTATTCAGATCTGCTTCAAATTCATTTTGTACATTTATAGTTTTACCAATTGGTGGTGTGCTGAATTTGTTATACATAGTATTATAGGTATGGACTTGTTGTTTGCATTAAAAAAAGTTAATTGAGGCATGAATTTGGCACATAGCTAATACTTTTTCATTTTATATTAAAAAAAAAAAGATAAGCTTTAATATAGATAGGCAAATATAGTTATTATAAAATATCATATATAAAAATTAAATACTTTAAGCTAATATATGAATATTAAAATTTTGTCTATTGATTTATTTAAATTAATTAAATTAAATAATTTTTATATATTATATTCTTATAATAATTATATTTGCCCACCTATACTAAATATTATTAACAAAAAAATTTTTTTACAAAAAATATATAAAAAAAAAAATAATCTTACTGTAAGATGATTTCGATGATTAGTATATATAAACTCCATTGAACTCTATAGACGTTTTACAGATACAGCATTAACACAGATTCCAAACAAAAATAGTGCTAGTAGACCTAATTCTTTTGTTAAAGAAGAAGCAAATTTTCAGAATCCTAATATATTCTCTTTAAATTGTTCATATGTTGTAGAATCAAAGCAATATTTTCATTTTCTATAGTCTTCTAATTCAAGTAAAATACAAATTGGTTGATGCCCAAACCATGCTTTGTAATAATAAGTAATAAATTGAGCAAGGTATGTAAAGTTTAAATTTTAATTGTTAGTATTAAACCAGGAAATATGAATATTCAGATTTAAAAGAAAAGCCAATAATAATAAAGGTTGTTCCTATTGATTCTATCTTTGCTTTAGTCACCAAATCATATATTGTGCTAAATCATAATTCAAGTGTTCTTGCCACATTTTTAATATTCTGCCAAAAGCCTGTAGCACATTATAAAGACAAGCAGTATCTGATTGTAAATTGTTAAGAGCACTACAATAAGAAAGAAGCAAAGAACTTAGTCAAGTTATTGATTGCCAGAAATTGTCATTAAGCAGAATTGATGTAATATTTTGTAGAAGATAAAGTTCATCTGATTCTTCATTATTAGAATCATCGATTAAAGAATCAAAAGGCGATTCAAATGTAGTAGCTAAGTTTTAAAAAGTTTAACATTTTATTTGATATATTTTTTGGTTAAATATTTATTTAAACAATGTAATACATTTACTCAAAATAATATCTTGGGATGGCATATGATTTGAAGAGTATTAATAATCAATTTAGCCAAATATGAATTGTAATTTTGTTTTTAAAAATTTTTGCCTAAACTAATTATTTGCTTTCTTCAAATTGTATGCATCCTGGAATATTACTTTGGGTAAAATATAATATTTTAAATACTAATCCTTAAAGCTTGCTAGGATTTTATTAGGCTTTTGAAACAATAAAAATAAGAATTCCAACAAGTATTGCCTGAACAAATTAAAGCAATATATTTTGAATATATTTGCTTTTGTAAGTCTTGAAGTTTTCCAATAAAATATTAATAGAGCCTATTATTAAAATAGCTAACTATTTGTATTGCTTGCTTTATTGCAGTTTTAAATTTGTCAGATTCCTTAAATATTTCACTTACAGCAAGATTATATTGATAAGCAAAGCAAGGGATAAAAACAATTTCTGGATATTGCAATCATAGCCTACATCTATTAAAAATAATTAGAATAAGTATTTAAAAAATTGAATTATAATATAAGACACAAAATTAATTATTTTTGTAATATTTTTGACTTAGGTATAGCCAGTGAAAAATTTGATATGCATATGTGTGCTCTGTATATAAAAATTTTTTTGCGCACAAAAAAATATAAAACTGTACGCAAAGCACACATAATATTTAATAACATGTGCAGTATGCACAAATTATGTATACAATATGCATCTAATTTTGATTCTAATTTTTTTTTCCTAGATATAGCTACCCAACAACTTCAAATTTGCATTTAAAAAACTTTTATTTTTTGATTATTATAATTTTTTCAATAATTGATCTGGTAAGATTATAAGAAATAGTTAGTTAACATGTATAATTTAATTTTTACCTAGTAGCAGCATATGCAGGTGTGCTATCAGAAACTATTGCTAATAGTTTTGCTCCTATAATTGATGTATCACTGATCATTTTTTTAATTTTAGGAATAATATCATTTATCTGCTCTCATTCTGAACTAATATTAATCATTTCTCAAACTTGAACTTCTTCATTTGATAAAATAAATAATAAACCAAAAATATTTTGTTTCAAAATATTTTTCTACCTATCAAATACTAAGGTAACTCCAATGCTATTTCTTTCTAACTTTTGTTCATGTGATTTTACGAAGTTATTTTGTTTAGCATCAAGAATACAATTCGATAAAGCTTGTTTAGTTGAAAGGGTAAGTCTGAATTTAAGAACTTAAAAAACTCCTAAGTTGCTTGATTTGTTGTCCATTTAAAAGCCCATCTATTCAAAATCGTCATCTGAAGTAACAGTTTCTCAAATTTAGGTTTGTCTTTTACGGCAACATCTTTGACAATGAAATTAGACATAATATTAGATTTTGATGCTTTTTTTCTTGGTTTTTTAGGTGTTAAAGGTGTTGAAGAAACACTAAGAGTTTCATCATTTATATCATCTACTCAAGAAAAAAAAATTTTTATATATTTTAATATAAGATCATGCAAAATTAATTAATTGGTTTTCATAACCCAGCTGGGTTCAAATTTGAAAACTTTGAAAATTTTTTTTTGTTTTAATAGCAGGTGGGGTTTTAAAAGAACTTTTATAAAAATTTCATAAAATTTTATATATGAAATTAAAAAAAAAAAGCTGGCTGGCTGGATTTGTTCAAAAGTTTTATGTTATAAAAGCCAAGAAGTTAAATTTGTATAGTCTAAATTTCAAATACAGAGAAATATTCTAAATGCATCCTGTTCAAACCAAACCAAACCCTTCATGATGTGTATTTAAAAAACTATAAGATTGCATTATGAAGATAGTGCTTTACAAAGGTTAAATATATATCTAAGCTGAGAGTTTAAAAGTGTATTTACGAAGGTAATATGTGTAGGGAGAATGCATTTAGAAAGGTTTTTCAGTATTTACTGATTACCTGATGTGTCAGAGTTTTGGTGTTTTTTTGAAGTTTGTGAAGCCAGCTCTTCATCATCTGTTTTATTACAATATGACCTTACTGCTTCTTTTGACCTTCTTTTTGCATGAAAGTGTTCATAATTTTTAAGATGATTTCTAACAATATTTTTTTTATTAGTAATTGGGTTTTTTAAAGTTTCTTCTCAGCCAAGTATTTTGTCACAAGCCTTACATACACAATAAGTATTATACTTATTTGTAAGTTTTGTACTAAGCACAATAATGTCAGTTGTAAACTTATACCTTTCAGAGCCACCTGTATGATGTCAAGACATTTTGGTATAATTTTAAAACTCTAATTGATTATAAGTGAAAAAATAGAACAAACTTTTTTTTAAAAGAAATATGGTGAAATTTCCCTTAGATATTATGCTTTTATATACTTTATTGTTCAACATTCAAGATGTCTCAAAATTAGTGTTGGCGTTTGGGCTATATTCATATTTTTGAATATATTTGAACACAGTTCAAATCCTATATTCCAAATTAAACATTACTATGACCTTATATTGTCTATATTGTTTTTAATTAGTTCAAATGCCAACATTGCTTTAAACATTATTCTTTTGTCTGTATTTTTCACATGCTATTATTATAGATGAAGAAACAATATACTATGATCTTTATATTGATATTTAGAGCCAATTTTAAATAATTATAATTCAATATTTTTTTCAGAAATACATCATTAGGATTACAACTAAGTTGAGTAACAAATAATGTATATGTGTTGAGCTTTAGCTGCTAGTTTTATTTAGTAAGTTGAATGCTATTATCTCTTAATGATAGGTGGGATTATGTACAAGAGCTAATTATAATATATTTTAATATTAATTTTGATCAGGTCAGAATTTCTTTTTTATTTATATTTACATTTCTGTATAAAATGTTTAAAAGAAAAGAACATTTCTCTGGAGCCCATTGTCTTAAATTAGAGTCATTATTGCTAAAATTGTGCTCTTATTTATGTGAGTTATTATTGCTAGAATTGTGCTTTTATTCATGCTATTATTGCTAAAATTGTGCTCTTATTCATGCGAGTGCTAAAAAAGATACTCTTAAATTATAATACAGTGTCCACGTCTGAAACCTGCAAAATTTTATCATGACAAAAAAGAAGCCAATTCCTAACTAGGTTTTAAACTATATAGCTACATAAAATAAAAATTTACGCCTACTTGAAAATTTTTTACTCTTAAACATTATTATTAACATAATTTTATTATTCACTTTAATCTAAAGATATGCATTTTATTATATTATAGTATCAATTAATTATTCACATACAATCAATTTTTTAATTTTATTTTATTTAACTGTCTTGTACATGTGTAAGATGTTATTTGCATTTTAAAATCAGAAATATTATAGTTGTTATTCAAATTCTAAGTTATCATAATTTGCCTAAATTTCAAATTATAGGCTTGAATAACAGTTATATAGATAAGTACCTTTAACTATAATTTTAGAAAAAAACAAGAATTGAATATATACGAAAAAGTGGGATTTAGTTTTTAAATCTACTCAGCATGGATGCATTAAGTTTGACTCAACTATTCAAGAGTTAGATCCTAAGAGTCACATGAATAATACTTTTTCATCATTGTCTTGAATCAGTACAATAGAATTTTGTAAATTTTATGAATTCTGTATATTTTTTTTACAATAGTAATATGCAGAATTTATAAGATCCATAAAATTCTATGATTGCACTAATTTGAAATAAAGAATATATAGTTTGTTTTGATAATTGTTCCAATGCTAATAGGACTAGTTAAGAACTAGTTTAACCTTATTAAATTCTTTGACTCTATGCCAGATCATGAACTCATTCTTAAGTATTTTGAATTATTTTTTTTGAGACTAGTTCAGATCGAATTTTAACATTCCTAATTATTTATTTGGTTACACATGAGTCAAAGCTTTGAACCTATTTACAATCGATGACCTAACTTTTGATGCCAATTTAAACAGAACAAATTTCTAAAAAAAAAAACAGTAAACAAATGAGATTTAATTATATTTATTTTAAATAAAATGTTATATATAATTTTAAATTCTTTGGTCTTTTGCTTATGCAATAAATGCTAATTATTCAATTGATAGTAATCAGCAATCAGGTTTGTAGTACAAAATTTTATGTTGAACTATAGAATTTGTTACTAAACACTTATTTTCGCATGTTTTTTTTTTTTAACTATCCCTGATGCATTACATCATAGGGTGCATGTGGTGCTCTAATTTTCTTTATTAACTTTAATGTTTAGAACCTACAGGTTTATATATTTAGTTGCTATATACATCACCAGTAGTGTTTCCTAGCTCCACTATACCATATTATTAACAAGTTTATCACTATTGTAATAATCTGGATTCCTGGCCCTGCAGTGTAGGACCTCTTACTCGAGTCTGCAGTTCTCTATCAACAATAGTCCTTCTAGGTTTCATCTCCTTATCTCTATTGCCTTTTACAATAATTTTTTAATCTGGGATCTTTATATTATTAATGTTTCTTGTCAGATTATCTCCTTATCTGGGTGTTGTGTAACCTTATGGTTATGTCACTTGACTTGTTCTTGCTGTAGTACTTTGTCTAAAATTGGAAGTAGACAATCCCCATAGATCATTCATTCTTGTAATATTCTTGTCCAGAAGTAGAAATAAGAAATCCCCTTAAGATCATAACAATCGTGGTCCTGGCATAGCTTTTTCCCTCAGTTGGAATTGAACTGGCAACCTTGCGAATATGATCTGGAAGTGCTAACCACTGCACTATTGACCTGCAGGTCTCGCATGTCTTTTTTATATAAAACAATAGATATAAATGCACAATCATACAGGATGAATGCTACGATAGTCGATTTCAAGAGAGGTGATCTAAATAAATACTTAAATTTAACCAATTACAGAAAGTAAAGTTAATTGCCAGTTTTTTTCAAAATACTTAATACAAATATATATGTATGTATGTACATGCATCAAACATACATATAACACATATATTTTATTTTTAAATTTTTTAATTTAAAGTTGCTGGAAGTCACTGGACATCACTGGACATCACTAGAACTTCCATTCAGTGAACAAAAATCTTCACTAGAACTTTCCAGTGAACATCTGATTACTAGAAACAAATCTAGTTCTAATTTTGTCCAATTAAGTCCAGTGGTCTTTCAGTTCCAGTAATTTCCACTAAAGTGTTCCAGTAAACATTACTGTATTATATTATTTAGTTAAATTAATTATATATTTAATATAATTATTATAGCTAAAAATAAAAAATAGAAATATCTTAAACAACTTATTATAAATTTTTACAATCAAGCTGTATATGTTTTATGTATTTGTACTAGTAATAGTGTTATATTATGCTGAAATAATAACTTAAAATATTATTTTAGAATATAAAATCTTAAAATAACTTTTAAACATTAATTTTTTATTAAATTTTATTAATTTAATTGATAAAATAATCTTGATTATAAGGTTAATAATTATATTACTAATAATTATTCTGAAAATTTTATTAAAAATCATCTTATAGTTATAGTTTTTTTTGGTTTTGTTTGTTTTTTTTATTTTTTTTTATTTTTTTTTCTACTGATAATTTTTGAAAAAATTTACAGATAAGGGTTCAAAAATAAAAATAATTACAAATAAGAGTCTAAAATAAAAATAATTACAAATAGAGGCCTAATATTTAAAAATTATATAAATAAAGATTCAAAATAATTATATACTTAAAACCTATTTCTTAAACTGTATTCTAGACAAATTGCCTAGAAAATTAATTTGTATTTAGTATTTTTTAAATAAAATAATAATTTATTAATA
>CAJVQA010011767.1:0-10519 GCA_910591915.1 Cetraspora pellucida
TAATTATAGCTATAAATCATAAGAAATTAACCTTCATATAGGCATTATCACCTTAGTCACATTGAATTTTGATTATCCAAATTTCGTCATTAATGAGATTTAAACATCTAATCTACCACTTGGAGGGTTGACAACCTGACCACTTTACTAGGTCGCCACACCTTTTCTAGTCTATTCTTATCTTCTATTTCAATACTATAAATTATTATTAAAATTAATCTTTAAACTATCTAATGGATTAAAAATTATATTTCTCTCTCTTATATTATTACTAATATCTAAATTAAGATAAGTCTTGACTAATTTTGTAGGTTTAAATCACAAATTATATGTTTTAGTCTTTATTCTTCATATATAATTTAAAAGCAAACTTTTTTTTATAAAAACTTCAATTAAATTTTAATAAAGTTAAAGGCATAAACTCATCTTTAATATTTAAAAAAAAAATCAAAAAATGTTATTAACTTAAATTCTATAATAGAAGTTTCAGTAAATTTAATATTGATAAATATTTTAATTAAAAGAAATACAATCTTTTTTAACTAAAGTTTTACTTAATAAAGTTATAAAAAAATTAGAAAATAAATAATACTAATTATTTAACTCAAATAATAAATAATTTAAAACAATTACTTATATTAACAACTTAAATATAACTAATATCTTTTCTAGAAAAATATAAAAAAACCAAGTTAATTAAATTTTAAAGTTTTTATTTATTTCTAAATATATTTGATATTATCTAAACAAAAAGATTTAAGTTTATTATTACTTAGACCTAATAATCTTTAAATTTGATAATTTTTTAGAAATTAAAAATTTTATCTAAAATGCTCAAGTAACCAAAAGAATAAAAGCTATCTGAAAGGTGTAGTGACCTAGTAAAATGGATAGGTTGTCAACCTTCAAGTGGCAGGTTTAGAATTCAAATCTTAGTGATAGTAAAAAATTTACAATTCTTTCTGTATTACAATTAACTGTCTTCTGTAATTGGTTGAGATTAGATATTTGTAACCTATATTATATTAGTATGACTAAAAGGTTTAGATACTTGTATAGCATTGTACAAAGAAATACAAACCAGTATCAGGTGATGTGAACCCAAGATAAATCTTTAGATTGTGTAAATCATAGAAATCAGATAAAAGACAGAAGCCTATTTGGAAAACCTGAATAGAAAGATAATCTAAATTTTTAATAATACTATTGTAAAAACTAGACTTATGAAACAGAGCTAGAACTTGTGAAACTGGACAAATGTGCCAGTTTTTGAGAAGGAACTAAATGAACCAATCAGACTGTTAGAATTTTCAGATTTTAGAGAAAAAGAATATATACTAGCAAATATGTAAACCAAAAATATGGTTATAGCTTACTTTTTCAGGCTATCTGAAATAACAACTTAGTAGAACTTGAATTGAATACCAAAATAGTAAGGATATATTGTAAAGTCAATACTAGGATTGAGGTGAACTTTACAAAGGCATAGCAGTTTAATAGTATGTCTTGATCATTAATATTGGTTTCGATCATAGCAATATCAGATCAGCTATAAGAATGAGATACAGAAGATTCTGAAAGGTTTAGTACAAGAGCAAAGATTCCAATGAACTGTTTTAAAGATTTAGTAGTTATAACATATTTTCACTAACATTAGTCAGGATCATTGATAGACAGAGGTAAATAAGTAGATATAAAAACTAGAGTGGTTAAATAGAAAATCTACAAGCAAGTTCCAGATATAACAACTAGTATAAAATCTTTGGGTGGACTAGTTAAATTAGACAATGACTAAAGTTGTATGAGTGGCTAGTTGTACACTTTTTCTATAGTTGCCTCCTATAGTTGTAATGCAACTATTAGCCAAATATACTATTAATAAAATTCTGAATTACAAGTACTTATCTTAATATTTAAAAAAATAAAAAAATAAAAGATATCTAAAAAAATGTTTTTATAATATATAAACTTTTTGAATTATAATCAAAAAAATAATCTTATAGTTAAAGTATATAACAGTAATACATATAAGTTGCTATTAATTAAAATCAAACAAATCTATATTAAAAAAAAATTACTGTCTTAACTTTCATAGCTTATATTTTAATAGATTTTAAAACTATATTAATAGTTTAATATTTAAAAGGTAGCTTATAATCTAAGCTTTCTTTTAAATATTAAACTATTAAGATAAATTTAAAATTTATCAAGATATGAGTTATGAAAGTTAAACTATAATTTTTTTTAAATGTAGATTTGCTTGATTTTTATTAATGACAACTCATATTATTAAGTTGCTAAATAAAAAATATATACAACTTTAATTAGTCAAAATATAAAATTTATAAAATAATTTTTAAAGGAGATAAAAATATTATAGAATAAATTATTATTATTATTTTATTATTTTATTATTATTATTATTTTATTTTATTATTATTATTATTAGTTATTCTTATTATTATATTGTTATTAATAATTGCTTAATTATTAGAATTTTCTAGTTATTTAATAATCATTTAATTACTTAGTTACTTAGTAATTAGTTGTTTAGTAATTAGTTATTTAATAATTGCTTAATTACTAGTTACTAGAATTTTTTAATTACTTAGTAATTGCTTAGTTACTTAGTTATTTAATCACTTAATTGCTTAATCACTTAGCTTACAAATATATAAACCCTGTTAAATTTTTGAAGTCTAATTAAGTAACAAATATTCTTCTTTCTTTCAATATTATAAATATATTTTAGAATTTTTTAAAAACAAAAACTTAAGAATAATCCTTTTTGTAATTACTTTAATAACTAATTTTTAATTATAAACTGTATTGATACTTTTCTTCTAGAATAATTTCTACAGACAAGATTTATCTTTTTTTTAGTAATTGAAATAAAATTATTAGTAATGCATTATCTTTTTTGAACTGCCTCAAAAAAGAGTATAATTTCTTGAAAATGTTTAATCAAAAACAAGAACTTTAACTAAAAAAAATTGTTATTTATTATTTCTACTAACTTGTTTTTTAAATAAGACCAAAGATACAACTACAGTTTAACCTTGATATAATCACGAAATTGATAATCAAAATTCAATGTGACTAAGGTGATAATGCCTATATGAAGGTTAATTTCTTATGATTTATAGCTATAATTATACCTCGTCATAGTCACTCTTAATATAATCGCAACCTTGATATAGTCACAACTATACTTGCTGGCAAAACTATTGGGATTTGGGACGAATTTTATTATATTTGGGATGGGATTTGGGCTTTGGGATTTGGGACAATTTTATTATATTTGGGATTTGGAATTTGGGTGGGATTTTGAAATTTTTAGTTTGGCCAGCATGTATAGTCACAACTTTTTATAATCACTAAATTTTGTTTCCCGGCCTAGTGATTATATAAGTTCTGACGGTATTGGTAAATCAAAAATGTAATTTTTATATAATTTGTGACTATATCAAGATTTGACTGTACATTTTTTGGTTTATCAATGATTGTAAACCATAAGAAATTAACCTCTATATAAACACTATCACCTTAGTCACATCGAATTTTGGTTACCAACCCCATGATTATATAGAGGTTAGACTATAGTAAATCAATATACGATATAGTCACGAATGTGACTAAGGTGATAGTGCCTATATGGAGGTTAATTTCTTATGGTTTACAATTGGTAACCCCAAAAATGTAATTTTTAACGACATCAAGCGTGACTATATCGAGGCTAGACTGTACTTTTAATATGACATATCCCCAAACATATCCCCAAACATAATACCCGTTTTTCACATCGTACCAATCACTTTTAAAAATGGAGAGGCCCTGGGTACTGTAGCGGTGGCAACCAATGATCGTTTTAGCATATTCAATCGATTCTAGCTTATGTAACTTTCAAATTTGACAAAGATCGGAAACTTATGTATTACACGCATATCATAATTTATTTGTCTTAATTTGGCATATATAAAAAAGTATACGTATACGTAGGCATAAATTTCTTAGTACATTTTTTTAGATTCTTAAAAGGTAACTAATACATGTTCGAGTATGGAGATGTGCTCAAGATATTTAAGAATTTTAAAAGGTAACTAATAACATAATCGAGTTTAGAGATGTGCTAAAGGTATTCAAAAAGGATTATTAGGATTATTCCAAGCATTGCTATTATCATTTTTTTCATATTGAATGTTATTGGTCGCAGTATCTGACATATTCGAAAAGGAGATACCAAATGCATCAAAATTGATGCTATCGTCATAGGATCCATTTAAAGGATTGTCACTCACTTGTAGATTGTCTTGCCATGATTGTTTAAACCAGTTTGGCATGGTACAGTTATACATGCTTGTGACATTATCGGATTCATCTCTTATAGTAGGGGTTTGAATTAATGGTGAATTGAATAAAGATATCAAATTTGGAATAGGAGTTTTAAGAAAATCTTCAGAGTTTACATCAGGGCTTGGATATATGGCTCCACTAAATTGATGTGTTGTACCTAGTTGAAGGAAGTCAGAAGATAATTGAGTATTTGAAACATCAGTATCAACTATCTGTCGGTGATCATAATCAAATGAGGGATCGGGACTCGGGAAAATGGGTTGGCTGTAAAAATCATGACGATTACGCGAATCCGTTGATAGTATATTATGAACTTTCGGGGTTTCAGAAGATCGAAGACTCCCTGATGGCGGACAGCTCGAAGGTACGACATCGACTGTATGAAGTTCTTTCGGGCTTGAGGATTGAGGGAATTGAGTCGAATTGTTTGTTGATGGAGTGCCAGATCGATTTGATTGTTTAAATGAAATTATATTCCATTTTTCACGTTTTTTTCGTTTGTGATACTTCGGATAAATTTCACTATGATATTCGCAGGCTTCTCGCGCGATTCTCATGTACTCATTTTTCACCGTCTCAGGTTCTTGTTCCCACGATTTAGAGGCAATTGAGGAAATGACAGTCATTGGTAAGTAATACCCCTTTTTACGTGCCTCCTCGACGCATGCTTTTCGATAGACAATGAAAGAATTTGGAGCTCTAGCAGGAACGCGTCCATCAGGTCTTTTCTCTACCAAATCTCGAGGAGTAATAGTGGGAGGAAATGGAGGTTTAAATGTTTGTCCACTGTTGTTGTTAATTACTTGATTGGGAAATGAGGGATCGCTTGAATCAATGAAAACACGTTCTCGCGGTAATGAAGTCTGCGCACTTGAAGCCTTGTTAACATTCAAATCGCTCATAATGGCCCAAATTTGTGGGAGTCTATGTCTATTATCTTCTATTGATGATTTAATTGAGGCGGGGGACTCATTATTATTGAAAAGAGGTACCTATTTATAATTTAAAGGATGGGGAATCATCATTAATTGATAGGTGCATATCGATATAATTGAACGGTCTTGGCGTATTTATTGTATCACGATCAGAAATTTTAAAATTTAAACTTTAAAGCTTATTAGGAAAATGTAAAAAAAATCATTTTTAGAAGTTGTAGACTGAAGTCAGGTGATTAAGATTCTATAAATTCACGTGAAACAATATAATGATTTAATATTTTTTTAGATTTATCAAAAATCGAAATAAAATGTTATAATAAATATGCATTGTATCACGCATCCATATTTATTCAAAACGGTAAAATTCTGTTGATATACTAACATATCTCTTATTCATATTTATTAAAAAATATTAAAGAATCAGCAAAATGATTAAAACTTCTATATCTTCTGCATAGTTTCACAAATAAAAGTTTTAGACGTGTTAATGTTTCATTGAACCTTTTTAAACGCATTACATAGCACGAAATCAGAATTACTTCAATTTAGTATTTGTGTTTCACGGTACACCAAGGAGAAGATCACATAAAGGGTACTCTAGATAAGAAAGTTATACCTAGAACTTGCATATTGCATTTATTATATATTCACATGGCGTTATACCAATTAACTTCGACATACTAGCAGAAAATAGATCACAAAGCATTCGCCAACCTGCCCCATAATTGGGATTACACGTCTTTTGTTTGTCCTGCAATTGGAATTACTTCTTTGTGCGCACATAATTGGAAGAATACACGTTTATTGTGCGAATAACATTACTTTTTTCATGCATCTTGAAAAAAAACGCGTAATAAATGATGTAAAAGAATTACCTAATAAGTTATGTTGTGTGAAAGTTAAGGAGCATGAAAAATAATACGAACTCACAATTATAATGAATAAGGCAAGATCAAACAGTTGCAATTATTGGACGCAAATATTTTTAATCTTTCGCCACTTCATCTAAATTAGCATACATTGAAAGCCATGATAGCCTTGACATATCTTTTTTCGGTTAGTGTTCAACAAAAAAGTGGAAACCAAATTCCGATATTGTTTACTTATTGTAAAAATATTTATAGATCTTTTTATTAGTAAAACAATATATTATTTATTTGAATCAGAATACATACATGGAACGGCTGAAAACATAATTTTCGATTTATCAATTACCAATACATCAATTAAATCATTTTGGGATAAGTCTCTTCAATTTGTGATTGAAATTGACACCTGCCTAAAGTTTTAACTTCAGGCGCTTTATACCTGATTGACTTCAAGCAGACGCACGACAATAACAAAAAGTTATCGGTCACGTAACGCATAAAGATCTGTACTATTTAGAAGAAATGATCTGCATCTCGAACTACAAAAGGAAATTCATGATTATTAGCTGGTTTCTAATTTGAAATCTGTCTGTTTCATTGAAATGTTTATCTATTCGCAAAATTTAAAATTACCGAATTTATATTTACAATACCAAATAACTTATTTTTTATCTCAAATTGTGTTAAGCTCTGGAAAATACGTAGTATATTTTTTTTTGTGCATTTAAAAGTAGAATCGGCCAAACTGATTTGTAAGCAATCTAATCGGATCTACGTTGTACAATTCTATAAACCGTATTTATTGCGGTTTGCAAAATTTGAAGATCATTAAAAAAAAAGTAATCGATTTCCTCATTTTTTTTGACTTTTAGACAAAATTTGCACATTTATTATTTGTAAATATTTTATTATTTTTTATAGAAAAAAAGTTGCATATTCATCATTTTGTAATATATTTGAAGAATAAGAGTTGCGCATTAAAATATTCAATCAAATTTTTACAAATGATAAATACGCAAATTTTGTCTAAAAGTCAAAAAAAATGAAATCAAAAATCAAAAATCAGAAATTAACAAAGTGATCTTCAAATTTGCAAACCGCTATAATAAATCACGCCATATGGCGACCAGCCACTAGGGAGTCCAGGATTATGATGCGACATATTATGCGTATAATTTGCAATTCTTCTTATCGTTATATGAGACCGCATAATCCTTCATGCAAGTGTGAACAAAATTTGATTGGTCAAATAAATAAACCGGTTTGTATATGTGACTGTAACCACTTGATTTGTCATGATTTTATTGGCTAATTCGCATAATTTATGATTTGTCACATGCATAATTTTGCATTTACCGAATCATACCCTACCAGCAGGGACACGGAAATATTCTTTTGATTAAAAGTAAAAATTTCGATTTATTTTAGAATTGGCAGAAATGACATGTTTAAAACAATTAACAGTCAATCATTCTATGATCACATGATAAAAATTGTATCCAAAAAATTTCGAAATTTGAAAAAATTACATTAAAAATTTTTTTCCGTGTCCTGCCTACCAGCCTAAAAAGTTTTGACCATCACGTGACTAATACATCGAACATTAAAATTCATATAACAACAAAAAAATACAACAAAAAAATACAACAAAAAAATACAACAAAAAAATACAACAAAAAAATACAACAAAAAAAAATTTTAGACAACGATAAATCATTTTATTTATTTCAAATAACTCAATAAACGTAAAATTTATTATAGCCAGAAAGTATTATAATTACGGTTTTTCTAAGTATTTGGAATATTCCATTGTCTTTTAAAATAATTATAATTCTCCAATTTATGCAATAGCACAAAGTTTTTATTAATACTATCAAGCCATTTGTTACTACTTGTTTTTTTCAATAATTTTTGTTGCTACATCCTGGATCCAAATAAATAATCAGAGTTATAATCTTACGGAAGAGCATTTAATAAAATCTACAAGATTGGCTGGTTCAATTGTATTTCTTGATTAGATTTTATAATTTTATTTTCTTTTTTCGTTTATTGTTAATGAAAATTTGGTTACGGCAATCAACATATACTTTTAGAATAGCGTGTTTATTGGATTTTATGCTTTTAACTACCTTTTTCACTTTAAACAATCGAAGAAAAAAAATCACTTATCACATGATTTTCGAAACTTTTTGGGTGGCCGGCCCCATAAGTACATCATAATATATATATTGTATCGTAGTTTTACTAATTTCCGTCATTTTATTACTTTTGTAAAATCGAAAGGGAGTGTTTTTCTTGTCAAGTAAAGTATACGTTACAAGGGTATCACAAGTCTAGACAGTAAAACTTCTTCCTGATCGCTCCGGACAACAAATTTGGTGAATTTCTAAGGAACCCTAAAATTTTGAGGTATTAACCAATTGGTTGTAACAGGATAATTGTTAGATCATTAATACTGAGTATTGGATCAAAATTTAGCTATGTAATGAGCTAACAATATAAAAAAAGTAATCAGTTAAAAGATAGGTAATCTATTAAGACATGAACTTTTATATTAAATTTTTATTGCGCTTTGCAAATTTCTGTACCCTTGATTACTAATATTTATAAAATGATCGTGATTGCAATTGTGATTGCTAAAGCTGGCCAACTATCATAAATCTGATAATAAATGGTCTGATTTAGCGATCGCAATCACAGTCACAGTCATGATTACAATTGCAATCACAGTCACAATTACAATCACGATCATTTTATAAATATTAGTAATTATCGCGCTTTGCAAAATTCTGTACCCTCCTTGATTAATAATATTTATAAATGATAGTGATTATGATTACGATTGTGATTGCTAAGCTGGCCAATTTATCATAAATCTGATAATAAATTGGTCGCTTTAGCAATCGCAATCGCAATCACAGTCGTAATCACAATTGCAATCACGATCATTTTATAACAGAATTTTGCAAAGCGCAGTAAGAGGGATACAGAATTTTGCCAAGCGTAATAAGTTTTAAGGTACTTTGTAAACGGACTGATCAGTTTATTTTTGCAATAGTTATTTATAAAAAGGTTTGATTTAATAAATCTACTAATTTAAACAATATAATAAAAAAAAATTTTTTTTTTTAAAGAGAGGTCTACCCTCTATCTTGTTTATTAATTAGTTAATTTACATATATAAGATACATGTTGAAGAAATTAAGTTAGGAAAGATGGAAGTAAGAACTATTTTACTTTTGACCTATTCTTTGTTAGAATGGATAGTAAACTTTTAGTTTTTGATAAGATAATAAAGAGAAGATTGATCCTAAGTGATATAATGATCTATTTTTTTTATTTATTATAAAAGGTAATATTGGTTTAGTTTTGACTAATGTTGGGATTTATAATAATGATGGTACAGGAAAGATGAGTTTATGTTGAATTGTTCTAGAGATAAGTTAGAGTTTTTTATGTATTGCAAAAATAATATTATGATGAATAATAAGAACATATTTATGTTTATATTTATTATTTTCAAATAGTATTAGAATGTTTTTAGTTATTAGTTTTAGTAGTATTTATTTGTTAATATAATTTAAGACAAAGGTTTAAGAAAATATTCATATTATAACAAAATATTTCTAGATTGTTTAAAGTTTTATATACAGCATGTGTTATTAAAATTATAAAGTCTAAATGGTTTTGAAAACATATTAAAAGATGTATAATGTTTTCAAGAGATTGTAGCATTTTAAACAAAGATAATTTGAATGTTTTATAATAGTTTTTCAATTTAGAAGAAGATAATTAGATAGCTTCTTTAATAATAATTTGATTTTGAAGTTTTTTAATATTAAAAAAGATAGATTAGTTATTAAAGTCAAGAGTTTTTCTGTATATAATAAATATTGTAAGGTTAATGATCAATTGATACTGTTTTGTAAAATGTATCAGTATGAAATTCATTGTTAGTTAAATCAAACTAGTTTGTTTATAATTTAGTATATTTGTTTTATTGTAGTTTTTAACAAGTATGTACAAGAATTGTCAAGAAATCTTGAAACAATTGATTATATAAAAACTTTTGTAATTTAAAGTTTAGTAAGAAAATATTATTTAAAGTTTCCTAAATTTGGAGTTTTTTATCAAAAATGATTATAAGTATATAATTATATATTATTGCTTTAGTACTAAGAAAAGATAAATATATTGCTACTTGTCTAATATAGAATAATTATATAATTGAATAAACTATATAAAAGTAATTAGGGGGGTGTGGCGACCTAGTGAAGTGGACAGGTTGTCAACCCTCAAGTGGCAGGTCTAAGGTTCAATTCCCACAGACGACGAATTTTGGAAATTATACCTGTGTTA
>CAJVQA010011768.1:0-10519 GCA_910591915.1 Cetraspora pellucida
GGGCTGACCATTAAACTGCTATGCTTTTGTAGAGTTTACTTAGACCCCAACATCTACTTTATAGTATAACTCTAGTACTTTAGTATACCTCTGCCTTTTCACCTGGCTTTTTACCAAACTCCCAATCCAGATAGTCTATATAGGACTATAACCAGTCTATTGGTATATTGGATCAGCCCAATATCCTTTTCCTTTGGTTTGTTCTGGTGGCCTAGTTGGTGATACTCTCAAGACTTTCAACTTAGAGGTTCTTGCCTGTCCAGCTATTACAACTGGATACTATGACCTTGGTATCCATTTTCCTGGGCTAGCTTTTACAGTAAAGCTATTGAAGATCCAGCTACCTTTCTACTTAAGTTTTCCCAAATAAACTTCTTGTTACCTAATTTCAATAAATTTATACAGCCACAAGGACTTATCTAGTATTTGCACCATCTGATTTGTCAGTTTGCATTCCTCTGTGTAATGCTATACTTACACAGATGCCCTATGACCTGCCAGTCATGCTGGTGCAATCACCATTACAGATATTCTAACCCAATCATTAGTAACAATTGCTGTAATATGAATATTATATAGGTGATTATTCAAATTAATGCTGTCGATAGAATTTGAACACCCAACCTACCATTTGGAAGGTTGACAACTTGACCACTTCACTAGGTCATCACATCCTGTCAAAATAAATTATAACAGTAATATTTAATAAAATGACTAAGAAAAATGATAAGACTGTTTTAAATTCAGTGCAATTAGTATTAGTATATAATTTTATACTTGATTAGAATTTATATTAGTGTTTATTTTACAAATTTAGCCTATATCTGATTTAATATTTGATGTTTAACAGTCTTTAATAGAACTATTTGCATAGAAGGTTAAATTGTTTAAGTTAGAATTTTTAATTAAAAAATAGAGTTTGATTAATTGATTTTAATATAAGATTAATTTGACAGTTTATTGAATAAGTTGTATTTTAGAAAAAGTTAGGTTTACTGAAGAATAAAAAAAGAATAAGAGTTGAAAAGATAAAAAATTGTTAATATAAATAAGTAAAAAAATTTTATTAAAGTCAATTTGTAATAAGTTATTAGTAAGTTTAAGTTAATTATAAAAATACTAATAAATTAAAAATTTGAGATTATTGGTAATAAGATAAATGTGATTATAATAAATTCAAATAAATAATTATAAGATTAGTAAATATTAGTTTATTAAAAGTAGGTTTGTTGAAAAAGAAAGTTTAGTTGATTATTATAGTTAATAAAAGAGTTTTTGAAAAGAAGAGTTAGATAAGGCTAAGTTGTAAAATGTTGATGTTGTTTTGATTAAAAGAAAAGATTTGTGTAAACCATATTAGTTACTAACCTTGTATAAGTTTGTTATTTGTAAGTATATATTATTTTATAAAAAAAATATAAATTGTCTACTATTGTAATTTGTTCAAAAAAAAATTCTATTGTTTCTTAAAGTTTTAATAGTTAGATTGAATAGTTTTAGAAAAAGTATTTTATATATTGTATAGTAATTAATAAAGATTTCTGATAAGGATAAAAACTATGAAAATAAAATATTGTATTTTGTAAGTTGGCAAAGATAAAAAATTAGAATAAAGTTTTGTGTTTTGTGATAATAAATATTAAGTATATTTATTGTAAGTTTAGATTGCCAGATTTTAAGAAACCAAGTCTTAATTTAAAAAGTACCAATAGTATTAAACAAAAGTATAAGTTAAAGATATATTTAATATTAAAAGCACTTAGTATTTGTATAATATTGTTAAGAGTTAGTAGGTTGAAAGTAGGGTTCTGCAAACTTGGCACTTGCCTTGTGCTCAATAAAAATTTTATAATACCAGGCATAAAACAAAAATAGCATACTGTGCTAGTCTAAAATATACCAGCCACTTTTTTAAACACTTGGTATCAGTATTATGCCTGATATATACCAATATTTAACAATATTTGCCTGACACATGCTAGTATTTAACAATATTTGCCTGGCATATAGAGTTAGAAGAAAATTATTTGAGCATCAATTGAAAATTTCAAGTATTGAAATAAATTACATTTTAGTGAATTTTAATTTAGTCAATTATCGAACATTAGTCAAAATAAAATTTAGCTGTTTTGATAGGAATAAGATTTTGGTTATTAATAAATAATAGATTTAATTAATAATACTGCCAAATTTTTTTAATTAACATTAATTAAAACTATGAAATTTTATTTATATTGAATAAAGATATAGCATCTTCTATTAATGTTCTTGTAAAATACATTTTTAATAATAATATAGAATGAACCTAATTTTATTGATATTTTGGTCTATCATAAAAATAAAAAAACAGCTGTTCTTCTAAATTTTAAGACATCTAGTAAAAATTGTCCAAATAATTGTTTGATTGTGATTATATAATAATGTGCATATAAAAGATAAATATATTAATATATTCTTTATACTTGAAATAAACTAGATATTATATTAGATTCAGTTTATTATGATTTATATTATATAAATAAATACTTTTATAGATTTTTACTATGACAAATATTATAAAAACTTGGTTGCTTGGGATTATAACTTGAGTTATATTTTTTTTAGTTCAGTCACTAATTCTTGTTTATAAAAAACTTTTTTTTTATTAATGTTTTCTTGTATAATATATTTATTATAAAAGATTATCTTATAATCAGATTTTTTTTATATTTTAAGAATTTTTGTACAGACTAAACTCACTAAGCATTATTCAAACAAAATTTTAATATTAGATGTATTAATATTGTAATATAGTTTAGTTACAAATACATTTGTAAAAATATATATCAGTATCACTTTTAGTATTCAAAATGGGTTAGCCCAAAAAGCTCAACAAGTTTTTTTAAAAAATTAATTTGGGCCATTTTTTAAAACACCAGTTAAATGCTAATTTATCATATAACCTGTGTTTTGAAAAGTGGCCTGAATTAATTTTTAAAAAAAGCTCTAATTACTTTATTACAAAGTTCTGAAGTTTATAACTATCAAATCAAAAACTTATTAAATCAGCCAAATAATTATCAGCAAGTTTTTTTTTTCTTGTGAAAAAATAGTTCTATCTTAATATTCCAAAAGAACATAGCCAACATTAAAACTAATGCTAGTTAACTTTGTAGGTATTATGTCATTTTTGGAAATATGTCTTTCAGGATTTTGTGATATGGCAAAACCTGAAAATTAATATAATATAGTTAATATGAATTGTTGAATATTAATGCAGATGTATATATGTAATAAAGTTATAACTCATCCTATTTCTTTTAGTATATAAAAAAAAAAATTAGTAATTAAAATTCACAAACAAAAATCAGATCTATTTTACTTTATAAACTAGAATGAATAATTAAATTTATATAAAAAAATATATATATATTTGATATAATAAATTAGATTATTTTATTTTCTATTAGAATATAAATAATGTTAAAATTTATAATTATATTTAGTTAGAAGATAAAGTAAAAAAATTTTGTAATTGTATTTAATAAAAAATAAAAAATTTTAATAAAGCATATCAATTTGAATTATTTTTATTTTGTATTGAGTTTTTAAACATTACTATCAAGATTTTTCTTACTCTTATATCTGTTTCTCATCAATATCATTGTTCTAATAGATGACTTAATATATTCTAATAATTATATTTCAGATAATTTATCACAGAATAATTCTACTTCTAATACCTTGATACAAAATAATTTTGGTTCTGATATCTTCTTGCAAAATAATAGGAGAACAGAAATAAATAGTAGCTATAAAACCTAAGATCATTGGATAGAAGTAATGCATAATAAAAAAAATTATGGAAATGTTTGCACTATTAAAATAAAGTGTATTCATACACTACTAGTAAGACACATTTAAAAAGCCATACCTTATCTTGTTCTAGCAATTTTGTAAATAATAATCAAAATAAACCTATATTAAAAAATGATATGAATAATTCAATAGTTGATTTAATTATTGAAACTGAGATATCTTTTAATGTTGTTAATAGCCTATTATTTTATAGAATAGCAAAAAAACTTTATTATGTAACTCATTTTTATAAGATTTCTTATTTAACAACAGTATTTTGACACTTATCTGATAGTATATTTAATAAAAGATTAGAGTTTGTAAAAGAGTTTTAGCAAAAACTTCAATCAAAATTTCTGTTACCTGTGATAGATGGCATTCAACCATCCATAAATGCCATTATATAGTTGTTACAGCATCATGAATAAGTAATAATTAGAAGATAGTTAATATTATTTTAAGCTTTCAAGAGTCAGAAAAAACAGCTATTGATATAAAATCTGTAATAGTTAAAAAATTAGAAGATTATAATATCAAGAAAAAATTTTTTGCAATCACTATAGATAATATTATAACCAATAAGGCTGTAAGTCAAATTCTTCAAAATGAATTATTTAATAACAATATTATATCGATTGGGTGTATATGCCATATTTTAAATCTAATTATTAAAGCTAGATTAGCAGAAATAAGTGAACTTCATAAAAAGGTATATAAAATAATAAAATATTTGGCAAATCTCTTAGCAAGTAGTTAGTTAGAATTATTAGCTTCATATTGTTATGTTGGCTAAATAAATTTTTTATATCCAATTCTTGAAATTAACACCTGTTGGAATTTAACACTTGCAATGTTTGAGAGATATATTTTTTTGCATCTAGCAATTAGTGAAATGTGTTTAAAAGAGTTATTGATGCCTTTCTGTTTAGAAAAAGAAGAATTAATTGAGCTTAAATTAGTTTGTTAGCTTCTTAAGCCTTTTGAAGCTGCTATGTTAGTTCTTTTAAAAGATAAATCAAATTCAATATCTGATGCTTTAATAGTAATATTGGAAATTTTACAACATATCCATAAAATCAGATATAATAATAATGTAATACAATTTATAATAAGAAAATTTGATAAGTATTGGAACAAAATAATTTATCATATTATAATCACACATGTGTTTGATCCAAGATACAAGATGGAACATTTAAAAGTAACATTAATTAAGGTTAGTAAATATAGTGAATTGGCTGCAAAACAATTTGTTAATAATATTTAATAAATAATAATCCAATATAATGCAAAATATACAAATACTAATATTCAATCATCTTTTGAAATTGTTAAAGTTAATTATAACAATTTTTTATCTAGTTTGTTATTTTCTAAAATACAAATATTAAAAAGACCTTCCTATAATACTAATACAGTTGGTCATGAATTAATGATGTATGAAAGAGAACCTCCTAAAGAGATTAAAAGTAAAAATAAAAATAGTAGACTTTTTTGTTAGAAAATATTGTCAAAAAGATTTCCAATTCTTAGTAACATGACATGTGAATATCTCAGCATTCAGCCTTCAAGTGTTGCTAGTGAAAGGACAATTTCAAGAGCAGGCTTTATGATTACTTATAATAGAGCAAATCTTAGTGAAAATACTGTTTCTTCACAATTATTATGCATTCTTAGCTTCTAGAAAGTCAAAATGAACTTGGTTCTCTTTATGCTCTTCCAGGAACAAAATAATCACATACTGCAAATTCATAATCAATTCAAATTAAAAAATGTAAAAAAAAAATTCCCTTTATATATACCATAATTCATATGCAATAAATAATTATTAGTTGTTATATGAGATATAATGCAAAGTGCATTTATGTAAAACTTTAATTACAAAAATAATAATTTTGTGTACTTATCATTAAACAGTGCTCAGAATCAATTCATACTACATAGTATCATTTGGATTATATAAAAATTGCATAGTTCTAATTACTAAATTACAAAATAAATAGCCAAATATTATAGTTTATATATTATTCATATTATTTACATATTTAATTTTTCTCAATATTCAGAAAGAAAATACAGTAATACAATACAAATTACATAGTACATTATAATAATTATGCCTTTTGGCATCCTTTATTAGAAAGGTTTTGAATAAAAAAAAAGGTTAAATTTTGAAGTTTTTTTTAATTCAAAATTTTTTTTTATTATTTGATAATAAATCAATATTTTAAAATAAATTTACTTTTTCTAAAAATTTTTATTTGCACAACTCTTAAATTTATCATAATACTCTACTCTTCCTTATATAAAATAACAAGTTATTTATTTTTCAATTAGATTATTTAAGCTAAGTATTTATTTCTTATTTTTGTTTAATTTCTTTATATCTTGATTAATTTTTTTATTTATTTATATTATTTGTTTTGTAAATATAGTACTTGATAACTATCGATTACTTTTTCTTATTTAATTTTCTTTTACATTTTGTAATACAACCTTTCAATATACAAATTTATACTAGACTCAGTGCCTATAAATGAGTTTAGAATTAGTAAAATAAATTAGACTCAGGTCTTGTTATGCACTTTTATACATAGTATTTTATATTTAACATATAAAATTTGTATTTGGTCGTATATATAAAAACTAGAATTCAGCATACATGCTATTAAAACATAAAGCCTATAATCATATCTGGCATTATGCTTTAATAAAATACATACTGACATTTGCAAAGTCCTACTATAAACTTTCGCATCTTATTCCTAGTCTAAAAATATCAGCCACTTTTAAGAAATTAGCACTAGTACTATTAGTGATAAGAAAAATATGCATTTTAAAATAATATATGCATAAATGCACATTAATGTGCATGATATTACATAATAAAAAAGAAGACAAAAAAAAGAAAAACCAATTGAGAAGAGAGAAATCTTGATGAAATAAAATGTGTATAAAACAGAATTATGTATATGATGTACATTAATGTGCATATTTTCACAATTATGCACACATATAAAACCTGTCTCTAGGTACTGTCAATTGTATTAGTGTCTAGTATGATGCTATTGTAACTGACATAGACACTTGCAGATTTCTACTTTGCATCTTTGTGAACTATTTGTGAGCACAGTATAAAGATGCTGGTCTAAAATTGCCAAATGCCTTTTGTTTATAGGCACTAGTATGGCACAAGGTACTGGTGCCTGGCATAGTGCTAAATATGCTAGTATAAGCATTTGCAGAACTCTAATTGAAAGATAATAGATTAGTAAAAGTAATATTATTAGTATTTTTTATTAATATTAGTATATTTTTAGATTGAATAATGAAAATACAAAAGAGTTTAGTTTAATTATTTTTGTGAATTGAAGTTATTTGTAATAAATATTCTAGAAAAAGTTAAAAAATAAAATTAAAAATGACTAAAATTTGTAAAAGTCTAATTTTTTTGTATTTAATAAGATTAAAAAAGTTTTTAATTTTGTTAATGATAATATTAAGAGTTGGTTTTAAAGAGCTATTTTTATTATAAAATATATCTAGGTATTAAATAATATCTTGGATTTTTTTAGAAAAAATAGTTTGATTATTAACAGTAAAAATGATTAAAGGTAAAATAAATAGTTTAAGTTTAATATAAAGAAAGTCAAATTTGAAAGAGTTTATTTCAAAGTTGTTAAGTTTATAGAAAGTAGATGTATTATTGAATATATTTTGTATTGTAAATAAATTTTTATAATGTCAAATAGTATTATTCATATAAGTTAATAAAAGAATAATAATTAATTAAAAAAAAGTATTAGAAATAATATCAAGAAGTAATTATACAGATATTTTGAAAAATTGATTTTTATATTTTTAATTAATAAAGAAAAGAATAGAGTTATAATAGATTTTTCAAAGTAAAAGTGAGTAGGCTTCTCTTTGCTCTATTTCAGATTTAATTTAAACTAGTTATATAATGCTATGATTAGTAATAACTTTTGCAAGTCAAGAAGTATATAATTTTGTAATAAGTTTTATATTAGGAATTAGAATACCAATTTATTTGCAAGCATCTTGAAGTCTTCTAATATTAATTTTATCAAAGGCTTTAGACATATTTTGAAATAATATCCAAACTTCTTTGTTATTAGCTTTGTAGTATTTAATTATATTATATAAGATTTAAATTGAAGTATAAATAGAAAAGTTTTTAGAAGCAGCAAAATTAAGATTAAAAAGAAGGTTATTAGAGATAATAATTTTATCTAGTCTGGATGTAAAAATTTTTGTAAAAGTTTTTTTAAAAAGTTTTATAATGAATATAAAGCATACTTGAGTAAGTATATAGTCCCAATTTGATTTTTTAAGAATAAAAAAATATTAGAGGATTTTCATTTAGTAGAACTTTTTAAAATTAGAAACATTGTTTAAAAAAAGTTTGAAGAGGTTTTGTGCTTTAAAGCTTGCATATTTAATATGTTTATAGCAGATTTCAGAAAGGCCAGCAGCTTTTTAATTTGAAAGATTGAAAATAATCTTTTGTCATTTTTGTTGTGTAATTTTTTAAATAAGATTTTAGTAGTAATTTTCAAGTTCGAAATATGGTTTATAGAAATCAAAATATTTATTAGATAATGAAATAGTTTTAAGAGGTTTTAATTTAAAGTAGATAGTAAAATAAGAGTGAATTGCATTAAATATTTTATTATGTTTAGTTAAAAGTAAGTTGTTAATTAATAATCTATCAATATGTATATTGTTATATTTTTTAAGAATTTTTTTGTAAAAAAGTTTCAGAAAAGAGTTTGTTTTAATTATTTATTTTTTGGTTGATTTTATTATAAATAATTTGATTTTAATAATAATTAAAAGTAGTTTTAGTAAGATGAAGTTTATTTTTTAGATAAATGAGATTAGATAATAAGTTTTGAATTGTATTATTAAAATATTTAGCTAAGTAGTTTTAAAGTAGTATATTAAAATTAGATAAATTGGTATGATTTTTAAAAAATAAAATTTCTTTATAGTGATAATAGAGTTAAAGATGCTTAAAAGGATTAGTTTCTTTAATGTCTTTAATGGTGTTTACTTTTTTAAATAAAATATGTTTGAAAGCAACTTTAATTAAAGCTTTGTGAATTTTGTTCTAAATATTATTAAGTTGATTTTAATTAATAATTATAAAAAGTTTAATAAACAATAATTAAAGGTTTTGTGTAATTTAAGTAGCATAATTCTTGTGGTGACTTAGTGAAGTAGATAAGTTGTCATACCCCCAAGTGGTAGATTGTGAGTTCAAAACCTACCAACAGTAAAATTTGGATAATCATATATGTAATATATAGATAGTATTATGACGACAGCATTCTGTCAATCAGTTGGGATAGGATACCTGTAACTATGGTCACATCAGCATGACTGGCAGGTCTGAGGCATCTGTGTAACCTGTTACACAGAGGAATGCAAACTGGTGCTAGGTGATGCAAACCTAAAATAAGTTCTTAGCTGTATAAATCTGTAAAACTGGAAAGCCAGAGCCTATTTGGAAATTCTAAGCAGAGAGATAATATGGATCTTCGACAGTACTACTGTAAAGGCTAGACCTAGGAAATAGATACCAATATGAAGGATTCGGGCAGACAAAAACCTCAGATAAGAGGTACCATTAACCAGACCACCGGATTTTGGACCAGAGGAAAGAGATATTAGGCTGGTTCAATATACCAAGAACAGGTCACAGTCCTTTCAGGCTATCTGAATTGGGAGTCTGAGTTCAAAGCAGGGATATACTAAAAGTACTAGGGATATGCTATGAAGTTAGTACTAGGGTTTGGGTGAACTCTGTAAGGGTAGCCTGTGTTAGTGTTCTAAAAGTGGGTAGATAGTTAACAATAGAAGGCCCTCTGTGCCTTACTGGTAGGTGACATATTCTGAAATATGTATAGACTAGAAACCAATACAAAAAGGGTAGGTGCCATACTGCTCAGATGGTATACCAGGTAGGTATATACAGGGGGTTAGTTGGGGATTCCAATATAACAGGGCAGATGATCAGAGGGTTTAAATAAATAATCTCTTAATAGATTATAGGTATGGCATCTAGTGTAGAACCTTAGAGTGGACTACTTAAATAGGCAACCAAAAGTTGCATATATGACTAGCTGTACTTTCATCTCTATAAAAATAGCTGTAATAGCTAACCCGATATAAAGTTAATAAAGTATTACCACAAGTATGGCCTTAACAAAAAAAAAAAAAAATTTTCAAATAAAATTTTTTTAGCAGAAAAACTACTATTAAATTGTTTATCTTCAAAATCAAAAAGATTGTTTTGAAAAGCTTTACTAATATTTGAATAATTGTGAATATTTTCAGAAGATTGCTGGACAATGTAATCATAATCATTAACTGTATGAATACACTTAGTCATATGCTTACTCAACCCATTTCTAGTAACAAAGGTATAGGTGCAACAAGTATATGTGAAGTTTAACATTTTTAAATTTTTAAAGAATTAGAAAAAGTTTTTAGATTTTAATTATGGTTTTAAAATTTTGCAAATAATTTCAAAAATATGTTTTATATTGTGAAATGATTCGAATACTATTAAAATTAAGAAATTACTTTTTATTATATAAAATAATTTATTCTATCAATATACTAAATGTATTCTATTAGTTCTTTAATTATTTTA
>CAJVQA010011769.1:0-10517 GCA_910591915.1 Cetraspora pellucida
AATATTTTAAAAAAAGTTTTATAATAAAGTTTATAAAATATGTTTTTAAGAATATATTTCATAAGCAAAGTATACCTTATATCATTAATAAATTATTGTTTTATTTAAAAAATACTAAATACAATTTAATTTTCCAAGCAAATTTGCCTGGAATACAGTTTAAGGGATAATAGATATAAAAGATATAATAGAAATAATAGATATAATAGATATATAATATCTGTTAGATATATTAGATATGTTAGATCTAATAGATCTATTAGAAATTTTAGATTTGTTAGATTTCTAGCACAGTAATATGAGCCAATTAGAATCAAGTTACATGTACTAGAATTAATGTTTTTATTAAAATTGTTCCAATCTTGTAATTCTGTAATCAGAATCATATGATCTTGTGCTTATTAGAATTGTCTCAGTGAGCTAAATCCAATGATGGTTATTTCATCCAATTTGGTTTAGTACATCAAAAGTTGTGATCAAAAATATGTAAAACTTTTAATATTAATACTACTTAAACAAGTTTGAAAACAAAGATATAACAAAGCTACCTATCTCAGTTATAATAGAACACAATCTAAACCCAGAATTTGAAGTCAAAAACATATTGGACAAGCATGTGTTTTATTGCCAAGTTTAGTATCTTGTGAAATGAAAAGGTTATCTACTATATAATGCTACTTGAAAGCCTTTATCAAACCTTAAGAACTGTAAAGACTTGGTAAAAAAATTTAAAGTGCAAAAGGAAATTGTTCTAAATAAAGAAGAATGTAAGAGTTTAAATATAGATTTTACAATGATACATGTGCCATATAACTTGTATAATAAACAGATCAGGACTATTGAACATAAAGTATAAAAGTTATACTGCAAAAACAATCACATAATGGCAATGATAGAGTTGAAATCATATTCATAAAGACAGAGTAATAGAACTTATAATGCACATAAATAATGTAGTAATTAGTATTAATATAAAGCACATAATAAATATAGTCATAGGATAAATTCACATAAGCAATATTGTATTAGTAATAAAAAGGAAAAAAGGATTTAAAAATATAAAAGAGAAAAAAGAAAGCTAGTTAGAAAGAATTATTTTTTAGTTAGTACTGAAGAAAGTACAAATAAATAAATACTTTTTTGTCTATTTACAAAAGGAATTTCATTATTGTTTACCTTAACACCTGTAAATTGTTACAGATATTATTCATATTTGAACTTTTTAACTAAATATAAAAATATTAACTATAGTATATATAAGATTATATCTTATTTAAATAATACTTTATATAATATAGTTAATGCTTTAGCTAAATATGCAACTAATAAAACTAAGTTTAAACTTAATCTTAATTACTTTTATATTTTTATTTTTTTTTATTTAGAATCAAATCTTAATCATATACAAATTATATAAATTTTGTAAAATTTTACTTTCAATCTAAATATTTAACAAACTTCATCAACTTAGACTATTAAAGAATTTTTTTACTATAAATTTCTAACAACTAACTGAAATTATTAATACTCAAAACTCTAATCCTAATCTATATTTTTTTAGAAACAAAATACTGCTTAACAATATCTAATTTAAATATTCATTATTATACTCTTTATTTAACTTTCAACTGCTTATATTGTAATTAATATAAAAATACTAAACATTTATTACAATGTTTTCTTTATTTATATAACTTATATAACATTCTTATTAACAAAATAACTAATACTTAAACTTACTAAACTTATTAAAAACATTATTATATACAATAATACAAATTCTTAATTTATATAACTTTTCTTTAAACTTCAATACAAACAATGTATTACTATTATTTATTTAAAGAATATTAACTCTAGATTATTATAAACAATTACAGAATATTTTAAAAAAAATCAACTAACAATTTTTTTATTTTTTTATAAAAATTTATTATTTAACTAATTTAACTCTACTATCTAAATATAAACAATATTCTTATAATTATTGGCCAATATAATATATAATTATTAATTTAATTAAATTATATAAATATAATCTTACACTTTACAAAGTACTAGTTCTTAAAGACAACATATTTAATAATGAAGCAGATAAGCTTGCATCAAACCATAACTTAACAAATTTTTTGAATATATAATACAATATCTATAATACTTTATATACTATACAATATAACCAATATTCTATTGAACAATCTATCTAATAAGTAATTAAAAACATCTGCAATGCACATATAATAGCTATGTGATCATCTTAAAATCGAATAAACAATATTATTTTTTTATTATCACAAATTAACTAGGAAGCAACCTGGCTATATCTAAATAACAATATTAACAAAACTAGCTCATATACAAACTTTATACTCAGCAATAATAAATTCTTTAAAATTAAACTACAACTTAACATATTATCTATTTTTTTTCATCTTTATAACTTATATCTAGAAGCAATAACTAGCAATAGCTGTATCACATATCATATATTAGAATACTCACTATATTGAATTTTCTGTTTAAACTTTATACTTCTTACTAATCTTATTCAAGAAATAATAACAGAAACAATTACTCATATAACTAATATTACTAGCACTCAAATTAATAAACTACAAGAAATACTTTCACAACACAACAGTCTTTCTTTTAAAAATATAATTTCACAACAAACCAACATTTATACAACATTATAAGAATATATGTCTATAAGCCTTATTTCATCAATTAGACTATTTACTCAATCACAAACAGAAGCAAAAAATATTTTTATAAAAATTCTATATAAGTTGTCTTAAAAAGTTTATAATCAAATATGAAAACTATATTGTACAAAACTGATACAATAGAAAAATAATAACAACATTCTACAGCATACTAAAAATTAATAAAAAAGATCTATACAAACTAACCATAAATATATACTATGTTAATAGATATCAATTATATAGTACAACTGCAATTTATATAGATTATTAAGCTTAAAACATACTGATTTAAATACTTGCCTACCACTTGGTTATACTCTATATAAAATTAATTTATGGCTCAACTATTAGATACTTTATAGTTATCTTACAAACAATATTTTATATTATTAAATCTAAGTGAGTTTTAACTATTCTAGTAGGTTTAGATTGCAGATAAATTAGATAAATAACAGTTAGTTTTTTTTTATAGTCTGAGTTTTACTTTTGTAACAAATTTGTAATTGGAATAGATTTTGTAATTTATATCTAGAAAAGTTTTTAAAAGCATCTTTAACAAATTAATAAAGATATAAGCAAAAGCTTACCTTAACTTCAAAAAAAAAACTCTACTATTTGACAAACTTAAAATGTTAAACAACATAAATAAGAATTAGTATAAGAAATTACTGTCTTAACAAAAAAAAACAATATTTATTTTCTTATTTCAAAATTATCTAACTTTAATAATACTATTTTTATCTTCAATACCAATATAAAATTTTTTATTTTTAAAATTCTGTCTCAAAATTTTAGTATATATACTTGATTTTATTAATTTAACAATTTTAAAATTTTTTTTTACTCCTTATATAGTTAAATATTAACAATAGTTAATTTGACTAATAACAGAAAATAAGAGAATAATATTATACTAAATGTAATTAAACATATATAGCAACAATAGTATAGTTTAAAAATAATTTTCTAGTTATATATTATATCTAATTAGTATATTTATATATTATTTTTTTTTCTACTTAATATTATATTAATAAAATATATATATATTTTTTGATTCTTACATTATATTAAATAAATAATTACCTAGTTTCTATATAACTAAGTGCTATCTAATCTAATATTAAATCTTATTTGTGGGTGTGATGATCTAGTGAAATGGTCAGATTGTTAACCCCTCAAGTGGTAGGTTAGGTGTTCAAATCTCATCAATAATGAAAATTTAGATAATCACCTATATAATATTTATATTATGAAACTGTTACTAATAATTGAGTTAGGATACCTGTAATGGCAGTCACACCAGCATAACTGGCAGGTTATAAGGCATCTGTGCAATGTTAAAGTTATACAGAAGAATGCAAACTAACAAATCAGGCAGTGCAAACACTAAATAAGTTTTTGTAGCTATATAAATCTGTTGAAATTATATAACAAGAAGTCCATTTGGAAAGACCTGAATAGAAAGATAGCTAGATCTTTGACAGCTCTACTGTAAAAACTAGCCTGGTAAAATAGATACAAAGGTCTAGTACACAGTCATAGTAGCCAGACAGGTACGAACTTCTGGTTTAAGAATCTCAAAGGTACTACCAATCAGGCTGCCAGAATAAACCAGAGAAAAAGGATATTAGGCTGATTCAATATACTGATAGACTGGTTGTAGTCCTATATAGATTATCTGAATTAGAAGTTTTGTAAAAAGACAGAGGTATACTAAAGTACCAAGATTATGCTGTGAAGTAGATATTGAACTTTATAAGAGCATAGCAGCTTAATGTTTAAGCCCTAACTACAAGTGTTAGTTCTGCTACAAATAATACCTAAGTTAGTTGTAAAAATAAGTACAGAAGGCTCTGGAGAGTTTACCTTAAGGATAAATTAGTCCTAAGGTTGAGATAATAATTTGAACATCTGAGTATATTTTAGTAAGTTAACACAGGTTATAGGTTCAAAGGGTTTAAATTAGAACACTTAAGCAGAGATGTTAGATATGGCAATTAGTAAAGAATCTTTAAATGGACTCCTTAAATAGGTAATATAGAAAAGTTATACATGTAGCCAATTATATTTTCTTCTGTAATAGTTTATTAAACCACAATACCAATAAATGATTAATAAAAGTCAAAAGACCAAAAAGATCATCTTAACACTAAAAAAAAAAAATTAAGTCTTATTTATTAGATTATTATCCATTTCAGAATATATTATTTAACTGTAAAACTTAAAACACCTTTTGTTAACTAACTTATTTATTCTATAAACTATTAATAAGATTATGCTTTTGCAGAATTTATTTGAATTCTAGTATCTACTTTATAGCATATTCTTAGTACTTATAGTATATATTTTGTTTTGTTTTTAGACATCTGATTTAGATAGTCTATAATTTGTTTTTAATATGTATATTAAATTCAGTCTAATATGCTTTTTTTTAAGTCAAAATTTTAGTAGTTTAATTGAAAGTAGTAATTTAAATTGGTAAAAATTTTATTAATCAACTAGTTAATTTTTTAACTAATAATTTAAATTACTAGTTAGAGATACTCTTTATTTATAGTTTTTAGCTATCTAATTTTTTTATATCAGTATTTGTTTTTTTAAATTTAATTTTTATAGTAATATTATTAAAAATCTGTATTATCTTTTTATTTAGATTTTCTCACATAAGAATTGTTTTTTTTTAGTTTTATAAATTTATATAGCCACAAAAACATTTTTTAGGTTTATACTGTTTGGTACTAATTTGCATTCTTTTGTATAACTAAATTTTTATAATCTGTTAGTTAGATTAATATAACCATATTTATAGATATCTTATTCTAATTGATTAATAGTATGCTGTTACTGTAATATAATATATTATATAAGTAATTGTTTAAATTTTCATTATTAATAGATTTTGAACTTACAATTTATCATTTGAAGGATTGACAACTTATCTACTTTACTAAGTTATTACATCTTAAGATTTAATCTTTATAATACTACTATTAAAAATAGTTATTATCTTCTTATTTAAATCTTGATAAATAAACTTTTATCTTTCTGATTCTTTAAACAATTATAAAACTTATTTTGAGTTTACATTATCTAAAACTAATTTGTATTCTTTTATATAATATTTCTGTTATATAAAAATGTTTTATAATCTTTTAATTTTATTAATATAATTAAACTACAAGTATTCTATTTTAACTAATTAATAAGATATGATAATTTAGTAAAGTGAATAATTTGTCAACCTTCCAAATAGTAAGTTATGAGTTTAAACCCTATTAATAATAAAAATTTGGATAATTACCTATGTAATATTCATATTATAATAACTGTTTCTATCGATTAGATTATAATATCTGTAATTATAATTATATTAATATAATTAGCAAGTCATAAGATATTTGTGTAATTAGTTATATAGAGAAATGCAAATTAGTATTGGATGATACAAACTTAAAATAAGTTTTTGTAATTGTATAAATCTATAGAAATTAAAAAAAAACAAAAAACCCATTTAGGAAGATTTAAGTAAAGAAATAATACAAATCTTCAACAATATTACTATAAAGACTAAATCTAAAAAATAAATATCAATATAGAGTATTTAGATTAGTAAAAACCTCTGGGCAAGGATATTGCCAATTAGACTGCTAGAATTCTAACTGAAAGAATTAGAAAAAAAAAATATTGAATCAATCTGATATATCAATGAACTGGTCATAATCTTACTAAAATATCTAGATTAAAAGTTTAAAGAAAAGACAAAAGTATACTAAAAATATTAAAAATATTTTATGAAATAAGTTCTGAAATTTAAGTAAACTCTGTAAAGACAAACTCTGTTAATGATTCATAGAATTAGTAGATTAGTTAACAAAAAAACTTCTTGAATCCTACAGTCAAATGATGTGCTTTGAAATTGGATAAAGTCTTGACAGATTTACAAAAAGGAAGACATAATGTTAGATTAGAACTGAGATGCTAATTGCCTAAATACAATATAGGAACCAGAGTATTTAATTAGATAATTTCCTAGTAGATTATAAGTATAACAGCTAGTGTAGAACCTTTGGGCGGACTACTTAAATAGGTAACCAAAAGTTACACATGTGGCTAATTGTACACTTACCCTGTACAAGTAATATATAATGTATTAACTAAAAACACAAATAAAAGCATTAGCCGCCGTTAACATCGGTCTTAATAAATAAATAAATAAATAACTAATTAACAAAAACCAATTACTGTAACATAAATAATTATTCAAATTTTATCACCAATAAGATTCAACCTCTTGATCTGCTATTTGAGTATGCACAACTCTATTATTTTGCTAAATTATCACATTTCTCGAACAATCTGTTAAAAATACATTAGACTAATTTTTTATAATAAATAATTTGATTCTGAAAGATATTAGTAATGAGTACTTGAAATGAGTATTGCCTTCAAACAGTTTTAAGCACCAGATTTATAAACAAACTTTATAAGTATTAAAATAATAATATCTAATTTAGATTGAATTAAATTACTAACTACATGAATTATGTTCTTAAAAGCATTGTGAATAAGTTTAACTAATTACATATCGAAAAGTAATAAACAAATATCATTAGGCAGATTAAGATAAAATCCCTGTAACATACCCCACGGGTATTTTTATAAAATCTCTTTTTAAATTATATACTAAAAATATAATAAATTTATTATAAATTTTCTTAATTTGATAAGACGTGATTGACTTTGAATGCGCAATTAACTGACGCTGACAATTAATTAAAAATAAAAAAGCAATTATATAAGTATACTATGCAAATTCGTAACCAAATAATTTATTCTTTGCGTCTAAAATGTTTACTACTAAATAAAACATAATTTGACTCTCAACATTAGATTATCTAATTTATTATAACCTTATTTTCTATAAAAAAAATTATAAACGGATATAATAAAAGAATCGTAAAATGTCATAATTTTAATCTAACACATTTTTTTTTAATATTCTAGCAAGATATTAACTGTCAAACTTAGTGTTATTTAGATATTTTAATGTCATTTAAAACCTTTATTGGAAATAAAAACACACGTTCAAGTAAAGAGCAATTGCCTGCGAGCCATGGTGATATTAGCAACAAAACAGATAATTCGATGGATACTTTCATAGTCGATGTTCTCAGTGAAGATGAGCAGTCGAATATTATTAGTGGATTTGGTAAACAAAAATTTTTTCATGAAAATTATGGCCTATCGCTATTGCTATCATTAATTTTTAAACCAAATCAATTAGGTGGTTTGCATGTGAAGAATGAAAAGAATAATGTCTCATCGGATGATGAAGAGTCTAGTGATTTTTATGATGTTGAACGGATTGAAAAGCATAGGACAAGCAAACTTGTACTTTTTTACACTTGCTCATGATTTATTTTATTTTATTTTATTCAATCGCTTATTTTTATGCCTTCATTATTATAAGGGCAAGTTACAATTCCTTATTAAATGGGCAGGGTGGAGTGCGGAATATAACAGTTGGGTTGATGCAAATGATGTGTAAGTCGCCTTTAAATATCTTATTGTTTAAATATAATGCATTCTCATTGTTATGTATCAATCTCTCGATGGTCATTTCCATGCAGGCCATTTAACCGACACCACAATGTGTAAAAATTTACCAAAAAAATAATAAATACAACTAACAAAAAGTAATAACTACGATTAGCGCTAACAAAATGCTAATTTATCACTGTGTGATGATAAGTTAGATGGCTTATTGGGAAAAATGACCGTCGGAAAGTTAAGCGACATCCTATTCTCATATGATCTATTTATATCCTTAATAGTCATGCCACGGAATTAGTTAAAGAATACTGGGATTGTAAGAATTTTAAACCAGATTCATCAAAGACCCAACAGACATTGAGAAACCGGGCGAAACATGCTGCAGTTTCATCAACAAACAAAAAATCCGATAATTTTAGTACTAAATCGGGATCAAAAATTCAAAAGCTATTGAGAAAAAAAATGGAGAACATGACATCATTTTATTTGGAAAGTAGTAGCTCTGACGAAGAACTTCAATATGCACCTGAATTCAAACCAAGCTCTCCAACTCAAGATGAGAATACTAGAGTTGTTAGCTTCTATGAAAAACCCGATTCAGTTCATTTAGATGATAGATTTTATTCTTTAGATTGGGAACGGGACGTTGACCGTGTTGGATGGATCGAAAGGATTGAAGAAAATAATCTTGTTTTTCTATTTTGGTAAATTATCTTCTATGTTGTTTATATTTACATTTCTAGAGTTCACCTTATTTTTTGGTTATGAAATAAATATGTAGGAAATCAGGTCATATGACCAACCATTCATTGAAAGAAGTTGAACAGAAATGTCCCGACAAAGTAAGTTTGCATCATTTACACGAAATTTGCCTATATACGATTCAGCATCCCCTTTTTTTAACCATTTTTTGAATGTATGATATAGTTGACTCAATACTATCTTAATCATTTGGAATTTGATCTTTTATGAAAATTTCAAATCATTTCACCTTACTATTTGAGTATTTCAAATTTGCGTTACGTATCACATTCAGTACTTAAATAATAGCAATTTTAATCACTTTAATGCAAGAAATACACACAATTCAGAGTTTAATGATAATCAATTTAATCAAGAAATACAGCACAGAAAGTATAAAATAGTTACACAAAACCTTTCATAAATTTATGCAAAAAAATCATATTGCTAAAATTATTGAGAACTGAGGTTAAATGCAAAATATATTGTGTAATAATAGTATTAATTTGTGTAATAATAACGACATTACTAAAATGTATCATAAGTGCTTAGTACTATACTTGGCATATTTCAAAGCTTGTCTAATTAACAAAGGTCAGATATATTAAATAATAATGTTCAGAAAATCAACTTTTTCTAATGATCACTTGGATTAAATTTTCTAAAAGCAAGTTGAAGACTCAGGCTCTTTAGTGAATTTTTTTTCTGGTTTGTATTAAGTAGGTTGTTGTTAATGAAGTTATAAACATTAAAAAGCAAATATATTTAAGATAGTTTGCATTAGAGTTAAGTTTTTTTTTATTAGAGTGAATTTTTTAATGTGTTTGATATTCAAACCAGAAGGTTTATTTTGAAAGAAAATATGATAATAGTTTTAATTAGAAAAAACAAAAATTAGAATTTAAGATAAACATTTAGAAATATATTTTTTAATTTAATATTTCCTTAAATAATTTTGTTAAAAATTTTATTCTTATTTTTTTTCAAGAAATTTTATCAAAAAATAAGTACTTTGACTTACTTTTATTAAAATCAATGTTGTTAATTCTTTCAAATTAGGTTGTTTATTAATTTTATTTTAGAATAATATTGTTGACAAATGAGTACATAGTATAATAAAATATGATTAAATGTTGCTGATAAATGATAAGTTAATTAATTAATATTATTAACAGATATTAATATATAAGATTTAATAAAACATATAATCAGTTATATAAAGATGAATTTGGTAATAAAAAGTTATAATACTTGATATATCAAAATTTTTTATTAGTTTATTTTTGAATTATTTTTAAAAAATAAACTTTTAGTATTAAATATGTTAATTATATAAAAATAAAATAGAAATTACTATATTTAATAATATATAATATTTAGTAAACTTAATATAAGTTTTATAATTATAAATATTTTTTTTTTTTTTAAATATTAGTGATGAGGCCATGCCTTTAACTTTATTGAAATTCAATTGAAGTTTTTACAAAGAAAAGCTTGCTTTTAAATTACATA
>CAJVQA010011770.1:0-10515 GCA_910591915.1 Cetraspora pellucida
TAAAGTGTTCTCTTGTTGCTTGTTTTATTTCTTCTGGATTATTGATTATTTTGTCTAATGTTATAATCTTATCAAATAAGACCTGATCTTGGTTACATTTGAGTATACTGTTTATTATTCGAGATGTATTTGTCTCCATATCATTATATCTTCTTTGAATATAAAAATTTATTTTTTCTTTTTGAGCATTTTGAATTTCAAAGCTTCATGCTTTTTATAAAGTCTTTTGAAGGTGTTTTAGAGATTGTAAAAAGGACTGGTAGTTGGATGTAATATCTTGATTTTGACAGAAATTAATCGTTAAGTCTGTGTAGAGTGATATTCGCTATAGTAAAGTATTAGTATTTTGTATAACAGAATTTATTGAAGTTAAAGGTCTTAAGTGTCTAATATCTTTTAGATATTTGTTTGTAAGTTTGAGTGCCAAGTGTAGTTTGGTTGCTTTGAAAGAGTAAGCATAATGTGTTTTAGGAGCTGTATAAGTTTTTGGCTGATTTGGTTTGCAACTTTTTTGATTGAGTTTGACTATTTGTTCCAAATTTTGTTTAGTTGTTGTATTGTTGAAATGTTTTGTGTTAAAGGTATTGGATTGAATTCTAATTCAAGTGCATTGGTAAAATCTTCTTATTTGTTTGTTGACATTTGGTGATATAAGTATATTTTTCTTTTTTTCTTCTTTGATCTTGGTATTTTTAGTTGAAAGTTTGTTTTTCATATAGTAACAATTATCTTATAGTCACTGTTTGTAATATCCACTGGATCAATAATTTTAGGTGGACTGCAGTCTAGTAAAATTTCTAAGTTAACCCATATATCTAGGGCTGTGAAAAAGCTTGTAGGACCTAGTCCTTGAGTCAACTACTCAGAGACTTTTTAGGACCAACTTGAAGTCGACTTCAGACAAAGTCTGAATGTAGGGTTGGCATGTCTTTTGTTCTAGTAATTGGTCATTTTGATTGGCTAATTTACGCTGATCCATAAAATTTCACAGGGGGCTATTAAAAATTAGTTTTGCAGGGAAACTATTAAAAATCAGTCTTGCAGATAGGAACTATTAAAAAGTAGTCTTGCAGGGGGGAACTAGTCTTGCAGGGGGAACTAGTTTTTAAGAAGAAACCATTAAAATTAGACTTTGAGGGGAGCTATTAAGAATTAGTCTTGCAAGAGTTTTGTGAGATTATTAATATTAATTTTACATTAATTGTATATTAATTTCACAATTTAATTATTTAATAAAAACTTTTAATTTTGTAAAGGTTTATTAAATTTTTTTTTATTATAATATGTAACAAATAAAACAAATAAAAGACTGTCATTTTTCTTTGTTGATATTACATATTGTTTTTTAAAAAAAATTTTTTTACAACATTAAAATCCCTAAAATTATATCCTGCCCTATTTCTTTATTAGTTCTCAATTCTCCAAATAAAAATGATGTTAGTAATAAACCTACTAATAATCATAGTTCTCCAAATGAAGAAAATATTAGTGGTTCAAAAAAATCAAAAAAAAAACATCGCTTATTCATGATTACCTTAAAATTAATAAAAATGGCACTTGCATTTGCAAAATATGTTCTGATGACTCTGACAATGAACCTAGTAAATAGAGTGCAGGTACATCTCTGTCAACAATCTCATGCCATTTCGAAAATAAACATCTGAATCTTTACAGAGATTTTTAGCACAAAAATCCCAAAGTTACTCATGTCATATACTCAACAACAGATAAAGTCAGAAAGGAACATATCAAATCTTTAAACTATGATTTATATGAATTAATTGTTAAAAGTTAACTAGCTTTTTCAATAGTTGATAAAGATCTTTTTATTAAATTCGTTTCAAACCTTGATCCATGGTATAAGCTATTCTGTCATCAAACAGTCTCTATGACTATCAAAAAAAATTTTAAATTAATGAGAATAAAAATAAAAAATATACTAAAATCAAATTGCAGTAAACTAGCACTTACCATCGACATTTGGATGACATGTAATCAACAACAATTCCTTGGAGTCATAGTTCACTGGGTAGATGTAGAATAGACAATAAAGACTTTTCTCCTTGACTTTATACCCTTATATGAATCCTATACTGGCATGTATCTTGGAGAAAAATTGGTTAAACTTGTAGAAGATCTAAAATTAAAAGATAAAATTCTAGGCTTTACTGGTAATAATGTGTCAAATAACCAAATATGCCTATATTATCTCCAAAACCATATTAATCCTAATTTTCTGTACATAAGGTGTGCTATGCATATTTTAAACCTTTCTGTAAAAGAAAGACAAAAACTTTTTAGTAAACAGATAAAACAGGCATGGTGTATCTGCAATAAAATTAGAAATTCACCTACTCTTCTAGAAGAAATAAACCGAATTTTTACAATTTATGATTGACTATTTCTTTATTCTGAACTTGATGTTGAAATAAGATGAAATTCTATTTATCTTATGTTAAAACGACTTATAGAAATTAAGGATGTTATAGACTATTTAATACTAATTCATTCTAATTTAAAAGAAAACTACTTAGAACTAGAAGATTGGGAAGTAGTTAATAAAATAGTTCAGTTTCTTGAACCTTTCTATAAGGTAACATTGGAATTGTTAAAAATATCATTACCTTTATATGGTCCATTATGAATAATTTTCCAAGGACTCCTAACTCATCTTAATAATTATTATAAAACTACAAATGTAACTATATATCATGAAGTGGCTCAAGAAATTAAAAAAAAAATATTAAAATACTGGACTTATCTTTCAAAATCCTCAACTATTTTAGCTCTACTTGATCTGTTTACTAAATTTGAAACCTTCAATGAAGAAGATCATTAGTTAGCTATTGAAAGTTTGAAGATTTCATATTCATTTTAGTTTATAAATAAAATGATGATAGAGCTTAGAAAAGATCTATTAGAATATTTTAAGAATCTTGGAAAGTCGAGTCAAGATAATCAAGCTTCACTGAATGAATTAGTAAACTATCTTTCATTACCTGTAGAATCATATACTAATCCATTGTTGTGGTAGAAAATGAAAGCTTACTATTTTCCAAATGTAGCTTTAATGGCAGTGATCTATTTTGTACTGCAAGCTACAAGTGTTCCATGTGAGCATGCTTTTTCTGTAGTAAAGCATACGATAAATCTTACAAGAAATAGTCTTCTTAAAAAATCTACAAGGGCCACTCTGTGTATTAAAAGTTGGTCTGAGGCAGAAGTTTTAAAGTAAATATAAAATAAAAATAATAATTAGTATTAGTTTTTTAATAATAATGATAAGTTTAGCGATAATAAGTATTTTTTGAATACATAACAATAATGATAGAGATTATCATGTTATCATGACTCAAAGATCGACTTAAGGATCGAGTCCTGATTAAAGTCTCTATTTGAGGAGTCCAAATGGATAGGATTGGACTTTTAATAGCCTTACATATATCATCTATTTGGCTTTGGTTTGATCCTCTTTATCATGTAGATTCAGTTATTGCATAGAATTCTATTAGGCTGGTAGATGATAGGGATTGAAGTGTAGTAAAGAGGTTTGATGTTCATTTAAGATGATTATAATTATTGTTGAAGTCTTCCATTGTAATAGTATGCCAATTATGGCTTCTTGCTTGAAATAACCAATTGTTGACTATGTTTGTATAGTTTTGAGTTGTTTCAGATAATTTGATGGAAAGTATACTGAGATAAGACAGAGCTTATTGTTTGATGGTAAATGAAAATCAATGCTTATTGCTGTGCCTGCTACTGTTTGTATATTAAATATGTAAGGTTGAAGTTTATGATAAAGCATGATTGCAGTTCCCATGCTAGCTTCATATTGAGTATTATCTTTTGGTTCAAAGTTAGATGTGTAGATTTTATATAGTAGATTGGAAAGTGTTGAGATCAAAGAGTTTTTGAATTTGGTTTCTGTGATTGAAATAATGTGATAGTTGTTTTTGGCACAATATTCTAACCAAATTTGTAGTTTTAGTAGTTTGTTAAGTCCTTGTACATTGTGAGTTACAATATTGAGGTGATTCTTAATATTTATAAGATTTTCGTTAGAAGAAGTTTGTAATGTATTAATAAAGTTATTATTATTTGTTTGAAAAGATGATGTGTTTTGTTTTTGGGTTATTGAGGTTAAATTATTATCTTCTTTAGTTGTTGTCATTTATTTTGCATATGGGCAAAATATTCACCAGTTGGGTTCTGGGAGAGGTGGAAATGCGAGAAGGAATTCAGGAATTTCTTTTATTGTATAGTGTTCTCTTAATGTTTTTAAAGTTTCAGTTGCTTTGTTTTGTTGAGTAATAGGTAATTCTATATTTGACATTTTTGTATCTTTTCTATTTAGTTCTTTTTGTATTTTTTTAATTGAGTCTGGAATTTCAAGTTTTTGGTCTGATAATATATCTGATTCACTATCTTATAAATGTGCACTGTTAGTTATTTGAATCCAGTTGTCTGATATTTTTTAAAAGTAATATGTTTGTCTTAACATTCTTGCTATTTCTGTAAGTCTTTTAGGTATATCGATTGGTAGGATTAGATTGTAGTCTGTAATTTCAGAGGGGTTTACAGGTAGTCTGGGTTTGTCGGTTGGATTTGCTATTATAATTGTTTCTGGAAAAGGTATAGTAAGCTTATATGTACTTTTGATTTCATTTATGAAGTTTTTTGCTATTGTGTTGTCAGTAATCAGGAAGGAGTAAGTATTTGTAGTTTTGATTTTAGAGAGGTCTTTTGGAAGGTTTGGTTTTGCTTTAAAGTAATTATTTGGTATGACTTGAAAGGTATAATGCTCTCTTAGCCATGCTGTTATATCTTCTATGTTTAGTAAGAGGTCAGCTCTATCAATTGAGAAGTGTTGTCTAAGTTGTGGATCTTTTATATCTTGATATACCCATGGTAACAAGGGTTTTATAGGGATAGATGGTGGTAATCTAAAGTAGTAACTAGGTATTTTTTTACAAACATAGTGGTCTTGAAGTTGTTTCTTATAGTATGCTAGTCTTGTAAGTTCTCCTTTTTGTATAATTGGAAATAGATTTTTTATTGCTTCATCTAAGTCTTCTGGGTTTGTTGGTAAGGGTAGAAGTTTGGCAAAGTAGGTTTCTGAAAGTTGTTCAAAGGAATAGATTTTATGTAAAGCTGTGACAATTGCTCTTGTCTAGGATCTATGTTTAATTAGTAGAGTAAAAAGAAGGATATTTCATATTTTTTCTGAAATAAGTTCTGATGATTCAGATAGTTTTGCCAAATATAATGTTAGGGCATTATTTAATGCTTCTTGAATTGCTTCTGTATCTATTGCATTTTTATTTTTTGTAAAACCCTTATAGTATTTTAGAACCTTTGCTATATATTTGAGAGGTTGGGTCTTAAAGTTGAGATTTGTTGTATAGTCTATAATTAACTTCTGTCTTAGTTTCAGATAAATTAAATTTCAGGTGTTTCTGTTGGTAATGGTAATTGTGTTAGTAGTTTTGTAATTTTTTAGTACCTCTGTAAACATTTGGTTGTATTTTGTTTGGTGTGGTGGCATGAATTTTTTGGCATGAGTAAAGGTTGTAAAGAAGGTTGAATCAGTATATCTAAATTTTGCTTCAGATGCAGGAGGGATTGGTCTTTCAGTTAGCTTTGTTTGTAGTTTGTGTTTAATAAATGCTTGCATCTTTTCTTTGGATTTATATGCTTCAATTATACTATCATATAACTATTTTTTGCCATTAAAAGGTGTATTAATTTTGGTCTTCAGATTATCATTTACTTGTTGAGTCCATGTTTCTGTATAATCAGTTTCTATTTCTGTCATGTCACTTACGCTTGCATCTTTTTGGACAATTTGACTATATGTGAATTTGTTGTTTGTGTTTAGCATCATGGGGTTGTTTGTTTGTTCTATTTCTGTATCTATTTGGTTGCTTTATTCTAGTTCTGTGGCTTGGTTGCTATTTGCTATTGCTTCATAAGAATTTTGCATTTCTATTGGTGTAGGTTCTATGTTGTGTTGGTTGCTTATTTCTATATCTGGAGTTTGATTCTGTAGCATGGTTGTTTGATTTTTTTTTATGGCTATGTGAGCTTGTGTGTTATGTGAAATGATTACTGTATTATTTTTTTTTCTTATGATATTTGTTGAGATGTTGCTGCTGCCAGTTTGGGTTGTATTGTTGTTATGCTGGTTTGCTTGAGATGACATCATTGCTTGTTTTGTAGAGAGTATGCCATATCGCCCACTTTTGTTGCTAGCTGGAATTTGAGAAAAAACAGTATGTCTTTTTTTATTGTATGCATCTTTGTATATGGCATCTAGATTAGTATGATGTTGTTGCTGTCTAATAGGATATTTGTGGTTGCTACTCATCATGCCTGGAGTTTTTGTCTTGTAACTTTGCAGTATCACTGGCCTTGATAGCCTTGGTTTGCCTTTGCAGTTAAATGTATTGAATTTTCTTTTTTTACTTTTGTCTCGTATAGTTAAAGTGGTTGTATCTTTGCTTTGTATTTTGTATGAATAGTTTTTCTGCCTGGAGTGAGCTTTTTTATTTAGGTTTTCTTCTATTATATTCACTATTTTTCTATTTTTTGTTTTTTGCCTCTGCCAATTTTTATGTTTTGAGATTTGCAGGTGAGAGTTTTTTTTCTCAAAATTAAAAACCACATTGTTAGTATGTGTACTTTACAGATATTTTTAACAAAATGTCTAGTAAGAAGTTTTACAAAATTTTGTTCTCATTGTAAAATATGAAAAGAATTGTAAATATTTGTATAGTAAAAGTTTAAAAGTAGAGAAAAGGTATGTTGTTTTGCTAGAGAATCAGCTATGTTATTAAAGGTATCATTTGTATAGGTTTGAATTTTGTAAAAGTTGATATTTAAATTAAAAAATTTGATAATATTTAGGAGTGTATGCCATAAGAGCCATGTGTTAAATTTAAAGAATTTGTTAGGATTATTAAGCTAAATAGAAAGTTTGTAAAATTTAGAGATAACAGATTGTGAGTTAGTATAAATTTGAAGTGTTGCATTACAGGGTACAGTTGAAATTGCAGATAAAATAGAAAAGAGCACTGCCTTATAGGCTGATGGCCAAAAGTAAATTTTAGCTAAGAATTTGTAAAGAATTTGATTATTACTGTTAGCTTAAACCCATCTAATGCCCATTAAGCTTTGTTTAGTTTCAATATCAGTTACTAATCCATCTGTATAAAAAATAAATTTCTTATATAACAGATTGTTTTGAAAGATTGTCTTAAGTTTGTTTAAACATTCATTAGGTTTAAAAATTTTAATAATAATTAAATTTGATATATTGATAGTAAGATAGTTATATGGAATTTATGAAGAATGTTTAATTATTGTTAAGTAAATAAGGTCCAAGTAGTTAGCATTAAGTTTGAGTTTAGAGGTTTTTCTTTCCAGAAAGCTAGTACAAATAGTTGCTAATATATTAATTATGCATATTTAATTAATTCTATTTGAATTAAGATGGCATCTAGTATATGGTATACAGTTTAGATCTGAAAGAGAGTAGTAATAATTATGTTCTAAATTGATATTAGCATTCCAGTATAAAATAGAAAACTAAATTGTGTTTGGGAAATATTTGTGAATTTTGTCAATAATAATCTTTTTATTATTATTATTATATATAAGTAATTATGGTTTAAGTTGTTTCTTAATTGATGAAGTGTTATATGCAAAAGCATTAACTCTAGATGGTTAAAAATAAGGAAAAATTAGGTGGTATAGTCTGTTAGACAAAATTGTATCTTCAAGATAGATGAACCAAAGAGGCTGCCTTCTTTTAGTTAGGTGATGAAGTTTAAGTAAAAGATAATACTATTTAAGTAAAATACTGTTATCTGCAGTACATAGTTGTTCTAGATAGAGTATGTTGTTTTTTCGAACTTGTTTTTTAAAAGTATTATATTTGAAGTGCTGAATAAGTATTAGTTCTAATAGTTGATAACTATTATGAATTATGTTAGGCCATGAGATATTAGAATTTGCTAAAATTGAATTGCCCAAGTGCTGTAAAAGTTGTATAATTTTAAAGTTAAGTGTAAGTTTGTTGAATCTATCAATAAGTAGTTGGTTGTGCTGAAAAATGTTAGTAGCAGACCAAAGGTTGTTTTGGAGTTGCTATAATCTAATTTTTGTAGAAATACCAAGTATTTCTAGGTTATTAATTTTTTGTTGAAAGCAGGATACATAATGTTGTAACTGGATGTCTTAAATATTATAAACATTATATATATGAGGGTTTAGCACGATGCTGTTAGGACTAGTGTGAAAGCATTTAGTTTTATGTTTAATCATAGTAAGGTATTTGAATAGAATTTTTCACAGATAGAATGTTTAAAAATTATGTTGTATAGTCTGTATTTGATAGTAAAAATAATTACAGTGCTAGTAATATATATAGCTGTTTGTCTGTAATTCTTTTGGTGTTAGTAATGTTAATAAGTTGAATTGCTTCATTATAAATTAATTGTCTTTGTTTTGTATGAGAGTTATTAAGAGTAAACCAGCATCTTAGAAATTTGAATAGCTGGTTAACAGAAATAAGTATAAGTAATGAGTTAAAAAAATAGATAAAAGCTGTAGATAAGGTGTTTGAAGTAAGGATTGATTTAGTTGGATTAATTTATATATTGATTCTATAATAAAAAGAGATGACTATAGCAATAATTGTTTGTAATTCTTTTTTGGATTTGGCTATTCAAAGTATATCATCTATGTATGCTAATACAGATACTGAGGTTTAAAGTTATTGAGACTTTGGCTAAAGCAAACTAGTGTTCATTTTGTAGCCAAAGTGTATTCTGAAAAGTCCAAGGCAATTTTGTTAATTAGAGGATCATAATAAATTCTCCAAAATAAAGAAGTTATAGTTTTTCCTTAGTTGATGCCATTTTTAACATTGTATAAGTTGGTAAGATCTAGATTTGTAATAATTCAGTTATGTTGATTAGTGAGCAAGTTGGTAAAAATGTTAATAAAATTGAATGGCATGTTTAAACATAATAAGAATTTGGTAAAAAGTATTAAATCTACAGAATCATAAGCTTTGCTCATGTTCTAAGATAGAAGCCAAAGCTGTTTAGAATTACAAAAAGCTTTTTTAATAACATTGTTAAGAATGTTTATAGAAATAGCTATGCTATTGCCAGATAGAACTATATAGTTAAGAGTAATAAATTTTGTAATGAGTAAAGATGTAGTTAAGTCAGTTAGTAAGGAGTTTGGTATAAAGTTTTTTGACATGTTCAAGCAAACTAATAAGTCTAGTATTGGTTAAATTGCTATCAAAAATAGGCTTTTCGAAAATTAGAAAATTTCTTTCTTTTTTTTATTAGTTTGAAATTTGTTCAGATGTAAGACAGTAATTAAAGAGATCTGTAATTGTATTGAAAAATAGTGTTTTAGCATATTTAAGCATTTTATAGCTGATGCCTGATGGCCCACATGCTTTATTGTTAGGAAGTTAGCTAGTAACTTCAAAAACTTCTGTTGAAGAAAATTCATTAAGTGCTGTTTAATATTATTAAAGTCAATATTAGGTTTAGGTTAGTATTCTTGTTACCACATTGTGTCAAGTAATTGTAATTGAATGTTTCTAAAAACTGTCTAGTTATTAAAGTATTGTTGAATATGCTGTTTGATAAGAGTTGGTTTAGTAATAATGTTATTTTGTTCTTTGATGTTATCAAATCTAACAGGATCTTTGTATCAATTAAGTATACTATTAATCATTGATATTGGATTGTTTTAAAGTTTACTACATCTTTTGTTTATATTATTATTGATTTGTTCTTTTATATTTTTAATGTTTTTCAGATTACAGACATAGTAGAGTGTTTTTTATTTAGTGTTGTCTGCAGTTATTCAGTTAGATAAAAGGTTAGGATTGTAGAGCAGAGCAGATATATTTAAATAATAAAGAGAGTTAAGTTAATTGATATTTTAATTGTAAGATGTAAGCATTGAGGTTTGGTTTTATATTAAGGCTTTAATCTGTCTTATAATGTTGTCAAGTTTTTTAAAACATAAATGTAGTTTATATGCCTTAGAAGAGAAGATGTGTTGGAAATTTTGAACTGTGAATTTTTTGTTTAGAATGTGTTGCAGAGTAGCTAAAATAATGCTTTTTTGAATTTTGTGCCATGAGGCTTCAAGTGATTCTGTAGTGCTGGTTGTAGAAAAAGCCTTATTAGCTTAAAGATTAGATGTGACTTGATTAGCAAAAGCTTGCCAATAGTCTTGGTTTATTTATTTGTAGGCAAAAACTCTTTATTTGGTTTTAGTATCTGATTGCCATTTTTTAGTAATTGCATAAAAGAATTTTCATAATGATATGAGAATTTTGTGATCACTAAGTGTACTTTGGTTAGCATCATTTGTATTGTTATAGGTGAAAGCCTTCTTTATTTTCACACTATAACGACGACACGGCACAGGGAATCCCTTACGGGTATATGCGGTGTCCAAGAGGGAAGTATAGCT
>CAJVQA010011771.1:0-10515 GCA_910591915.1 Cetraspora pellucida
TTTATTATAGAGAGTACATATAGAATACTGGTTAGTCTGAATGCAGTGTTTTACAGATTTTCAGCAGCTTGATGCATGTGTATAGTCATATTTGTATCACTGTATTATTTCCAATTTACATCATCAACAATTACATTTAAAAAGTAAACACTACTGACTGTTTTGATGATTTTATATATCAATTTTTAGATGAAGGTAAACTGAATTATCTACTTTTACAAAATTTTTCTCAAAAAAAAGTAAAAGCTTAGATGAATTAACTTTTAGCTTTTGTAAGTTTTAAACCCTTGTAGGTGTTTCTTGTAAGTTTTACAGTTGTTGTTTACTTAATAAGAAACTTTGGCTTTCGATAACTACTTTTTCTATAGTTACAGAGTGCTTTTTAAACTGTTACTACAAGGCTGCAACGTTTTTTCAACTTTATTTTAATATCCAACAATACATGTATAGTACTTCAAAAAGATTTTTATAAAATTTGATATATTAACTATATCATTTTTCTGTAGTTTAGCTTTTTAGAAAGTTTGGTTCAAGTGAATATCAAAGAGTTATATTTGTATAATAATAGATTAAAAATATACAATTTTGAAAAAAAATTTAATAAAAAAATATTTTTAGTTAATCTATAATAAACTTTTTAAATATTAATTTTAGATCTACAGTTTTTAATAAAATTTTTTAGTTTATATCAAAGATTATAATTTTAATTATTACAAGTTTAGTAATTTATATATAAAATTAATACTTGCAATAAAAGCAAATTTTTTTTAATTTCAAGAATACTAATTATTAACTCTTTTCAACAATCACTTGTACCAAAATTCTCTGATAATAAATTGTTAATAACTAAATAATTTATTAAGTAACTCTTTTTTAGTCTTCTAAGTAAAATTGTTCACATAAGGATGCAAATCATTAACTCTTTCTGATAATCACTTGTACCAAAATTTTCTGATAATAAACTGGCAATAACTAAATAGTTTATTAAGTAAACCTTCTCTGGCCTTCTAAGTAAAATTGTTTACAGTATAATTTTATATATAGGCAGCCTAGTTTTATATCTTCCAGACCTCTGTATAGTGAGATATTTTTATTAAACTGCAAAATACTTTTTCTAAAATTCTTTAATAATCTACTAAGCTAACCTTAGTTGTTATCTTAAACAAAAAGACAGAGCTTACTTAGAGCTTCATTTTAATATATTATATATTGATATTGGATTAATATTGAAGGTTTTATATAAAAAACCTTTAAAACTCCTTTACAAAACTCCTGTTCTTTTTTTGCAAAAAATTTTTTCTTTTTTTGGGAGGTTCTGTATCCTAGGACATCTAGCACTTGCAGATCACTACCAAAAATTATATTATTAATTAACTTAATACAAATTTTAATTTTTTTTATTTTTGGTTTGATTAACTAACACAAAAATTTGTTCAATGTCAATTATTGCAACCACTTAGACTAACACCCTGTGCTACTTATTTGTCACACCCTCTTATTTGTCATAGCTTCTTAATCGTCTATCCCCTTAATTGTCATATACTATATTTTTCAGATCTTTTTACATCCAAGATCTCTATTATCTATTTTGTTTTTAACTTTCAAACCTTAAACTATGCCTACTTTAGTCTCTAAAGACCTTGACTCCTATAATATTGACTACTATTATGTTAAATATAAAGTCACCATGTGTAGGAATGATCGAAGAAAAACTCCAATCTCTACATATATTTCTAGCAGATGTTAATCCAATTAATTGTGATATTACTAAAAAACACTATTACTTTAAAGTCTCTCAAAAACCTATTATTGCTACATGTCTTTGTAGAATATACTATACTAGTTTCACTTCTCAGTTTTATAGAATTTCTCACTCTACTTCTCTTGGACAACCTATAATTCAAACTTCTTCTACCATTTCTGTTAACTATTTTAGAAAATTTTCTGATAAACTACTTCAATCACTTATTCCGAAACAACAACAATCTGATCTATTCTCTTCTAAACTTTGTATGCTATTTTCTAGTTTTTAAATAGATCCTACCCATTCTGCAATTGTTGTACACTCTCAACACTACCATACATGCCTTATATGCAAAACTAAAAATATTCCTTGTGTGGCTACAGAACAAAGTAGTCATACTTCTGATTATGCAATTTGTACAATCTTTAAACAAATCCTAATTTATAGACTTTGTGTTTCCAGTTTATTAGATATTAAACTTAAACTTTTAACACAAACCTCTTCTCTTACATTCTAATAACAAATAGTAACAGCCTTAATCAAATTCAAATTAATTAGCTTAAACATTTAAACTTCCTTTCTTTAACTCTAAAAAACAAATTATTTCTTCTCTTACTCTTAAATAAAAACTAATTCTTGCTTTTATTAAAATCCAACAAATGAAATTCAATAAAAAAATCTAACTTTTCAAATCACTTCTTTTAAAGAAAAACAAAAAACAACACCATTCCAAACAACAAAAACCAAAAAAAAAGAAACTTAAAGAGATACTAGTAACGATCTTGACTGGTTTAAAGAATATCCAGTAACTGAAACTATAGAAAATAATACCAAACTCAATAATACAATTGCCCAACAATTATTCACTTTCATTAAACCACACCTTATTGACATCTACTTAGGAAAAATCATTTAACCAGTATTCAATACAAGTCCTGAATTAAAACTTAATTACAAATATTTAATTAAAACTTTAGCAGACAAAAGGCCCAAATTCTTAACTGATCTTATCTATGAAGCAAATCCTTCAATTGACAAATCAATATCTATTTCATTTGAATTAATTCATTTCACTTTCATCTCCCTTTTTAAAGAATTTACTACAACTTTATTTACTTAATTTAACTATCCAAAAATCTTTGCTTCTCAGAACTCCATTTCTCCATATAGCACCACTAATTGAAAACAAGTAGCTCTTAATCTGGCTCATTTACACCTTATTCTTTATGATAAATATAAAACTATTTATGCAGAAAAGGTTTATAAAGACCTTAAACTTTATTCCATCTACTTTAAATTACATTATAATTTCAGTAAAGACAATATCAATCAACTACTCTTTAAAATTCAAAATAATGATATATTTAGTATTAACATTTCTCTTAATATTCCTAAAAAAAGATTTCTTCAAACCTTTCAAATTCTATCCTTAAAAAACCATCTACCAGAATTTAAAGTCTGATTTGAAAATTTTTTTAATATTTACAAATGACAATTCTATAACATCAATCAGGAAAAAACATTCAACTATATCAAATACCAAATTGTTCTTAAATTATCTAATATATGCAAAGCTCTTTTACCTTCTGAATTTAAAATCACCTCAATTGATTCTTTACAAGAGTGCTCTAAATTATGTTTCAAAGCAGCTTTATATCATATTTATACTTGTACAGTTGAAAACTGTACAACATTATCTAAGGATACAGAACATAATGTTAAAAACTTATTCTTTCTTTTCTTTACTAACTCATATGACCATTTTTCAGCTCTAACCAATATATAGCCTAAACCTAAATGGACATATTCTACACTTGACTTCTCTATATTTAACAAAGAACAGCCTAAGGCTGCTACTTTTAACAAACCTACACCTATTACCTTTCTTTACCAAGTTGTCTCAAATACTAAAAAAGAATTTACTAAATTCAACAATATTGAAACTAATTAAGCACATGAAAGCTATTATTTTTATAGCTTTTTTAAAGTCTATCTTAGTGCTGCTGCCAACAATGACCAAATTAATAACTATCATCTACAACAAATTATTGACAAAATTACTAACAAACCTACTAGTACTGAATACTTAGCTAAAGTATTCATATACTTCTATATTCTTAAAAATAACAAACTTCCTATTTCTTTAATCAAAGAAGCATACAATGAAAGATTTTATCTTGAAGCTCAACAAATCCTACATTCTAAATTTAATATCAAATTTAATATACCTAAAACCAAATCTATATTTTCTGATTTAAACACTACAACCAAGCCAATATCTTTATTATCTAAAGAAAATAAAAACTTATTCAAACTTTCTTATGATGACATTATTATATTTGAATTAAATACTGAGAACACTGACCAAAATACAGAACAAAACCTACAACAAAATTTACAATCTGATCATGTTACAATACTTTCTCATAATCTTTTTCAATAAACTCTTTTATAAAACACATAAATGCAGCCATCATGTCTAAGATAATGATGTCCTCTACATTTAATAGACCATTCTTAGAAGAGAATAATGCAAGTAGATGGATAGTTAAGTTCATTTATGTGGAGGACCAGATTAATGATGACCAGACCCAACTTACAGGACAAGCTATGATATTCTGTGCAGCTGTGCAAGCTGAGCATATAGTGAGTGAATCTACAGAAGAATCTTCTACTTTTTTGAACTTTATTTCATCATCTCATATCAAGAAAAAACTCCAAGTTTCAGCTTATAATACACTATATGATCCAGACTTTTGCTATAACATGTGGTTAGCAGAGTTGAATCTACCTTTACTTCCATATTTCCAAACACTTAGCTTTTTTTTAAAACACATTCATTATTACAATTATACACAATTAAACAATTTTAACTATGCATTTACAATATCAATTAAAATTGATTATAGTGAATGCTATATATATTTACTATACAAATCTTAACCTTTATCTGAATATTTTTTTCCACAATTATCAGCCTATATTTATTATCTATCTATACCTATTTCTTCTAAATTTTCTCCAATAAACAACAACTTACCAAATATGAATTCAATCATAAAGAAAAATAATATAGACTACTCTTACTTCCAACTAGTAAGAACTATTTTAGAAGCCTATAATGAAACTACCATAGCTAAATACCACTATGACAACATCCAATATAATACCTGTTACAACAAATTTCTATTTTACAACCATCTACCACTGCTTTCTCATCCTCAAACTATTATTTCTTTCTTATGATACATCTACAGCTTTGGCTATTCATCTGATAATACTTGTAGTTATATACTAACAATTTCTATTAAAAATAATTATAGTGAAGCTCATGTTTACCTCCCATCAGAAGCTAAACCATTACTTAATCACTTTATCTTACCAATTCAAGCTATCTGGTATTATTTAAATATTCAGCTAAAATCAAACATATTAACACTAGTCTTTTCTATACCAACACCTTTAGCTTCTATCTCTAGTAATTTAATACAATCTAGGAATCCTAATACCTTACCTCTAAATCTTACAATCTGCATCCACAATGTTTGAGGATGCAATGAAAATCTCAAACAGCAAGTCTGGAAAGATTACTGTATTACGCATTCTTTAAACATTATCAATATCACAGAAACTAAAATAGCAGAAAATAATACTATTACCAAATTTCATAACTCAAAACACTTTCCTATTACTGGTCATGTACTAATAGTTCCAAAGCAGGAACTGCACTCATGATTCATAAACATCTTACACCTCATATACATAATATTCTTACTCTTCTTGGCTATGCTATTACTATAAACCTCTTCTTCAAACATAATTGCAAATTCTGAATTATCTTTATATATCTATCATATAAAAACTCACAATTAAGACTTCAAATTCAAAATACTATTATTCAATAGATCCAAGAAGCTACTAACCAAAACATTTTATCTATAATACTAGGTGACTTTAATGTACTATCTAACAACTCTACCTTCTCATCTAACAACTCTACCTCCTCATCTATCAAATACAAACTACTGCAATTTCTACAATATAATAATATTTATGATCTGATCAATTATACAAATACCTCCTCTTATATTTGGCATAGCAGTAGACATTATAGTACTATTGACTACATTTGGGCCTACCTTCCTTTACTCAAATACCTCAATTTTTTTTACTTAGATGATGCAAAAAACTGTATCCAAAGTAATCACAAAATTCTTATATCCTTTTGGAATTTTTTTATACCCTTACAGGCAAAAACAAACACTTAACTAGAACCAAATGCAGAACTTTTAACTATAAAGCAATGAACAAAGAGCAATAGGAAATCTTTGCTGACCAAGTTTCTTTTAATCTCACTACAAACAAAACACCTCTTTTTACTTAAACCTCTGAATCTCTTGAAACTACTTGGCATAAAATTCAAACTAGTATTATTAATGCTGCTACTAAATGTATTTCTAACAAAAAAACAACAATTCGCAATTTTCAACACTTATTTTTAGCTAAAGCTACTTTACTTTATTTAAATCTTAAAAAACTTAATAACATTATTAGACAAGTCAAAGCCTCTTTAACTAACTCATTACCTATACCTATACATCTTAATTCTACTACATACTATCTTAACTCAATATACTATCTTAATATACCTCCTATACCTAACTCTTATAAGCTTATACCAAGCTAAATTACTACTATTAATACTGAATAGCAAGCTTTTTATCATGCCCAAAATATAGAAAACATTAAACAAATCTAAGAACAAATAAATCAGTACATTAATCTTAGATGTTCCAAACTCCAAACTAATTCCAAACTCATAATTAACAGCATACTTAACTGTCACAAGGATTTAGTAAAATTTAACAATATAAAAATATCAAATCATATCACCACAGAACCCAAACTAATTAAAGAACATATTCAACATCATTTTGATAACTGGACTGTCTACAGACTTATTAATAATTATAAATTCAATACCAACTGGTCAGAGGAATATGAACTAAAAGCTATCACTAGTTCAGACTATTATAATTTAGCCTTGGCTAACTTTTCACTTAATGAAATCACTAGAACTCTTTTTTCAACTTTCCAATAACAAAGCATGTAGACTATCTGGAATTAGCTATGAAATGCTTAAACAGACTGGTTCCACTTTTCTTCAAGCAATAGTTGCTCTTTTTAATTGATGCATCCAAACTTCTTGTATACCTAAGTAATAGAAAAAAGATCACATCTTTTCAATATCTAAAAAACCTATTTTTGATGAAAACCTTTCTAATACAAGACCCATCAGCCTTGTCAAACATATTAAAAAACTATATACAAAACTTCTTACTAACTATCTTAATTTAATATTCACACAATACTCTATTCTATCTCTTTACAATTACATCACTCTATCTGGCAATAGTACTTCTATTTCTATATATATACTTAACAATATTATCGAAGATACTAGCTGCAACAACAAACAATTATGACTCCTGTCTTAGGACATAAGCAAAGCATATGATTTAGTCAACTTAAAACTTTTTACAAAGTCTCTTAAACAGATATCAATGCCTTAAACACTCATTAATATACTTACTAATCTTCTTACTAACTGCCAAAACTGAGTTATATTTAACCTTAGTCATACCAACTTTTATTTAATTAAAAATGATATAGATCAAGAAGAAACTATAACTTTATTATTCAGAAGAATCTATTACGATCTTCTAATTCATAAAATTGCTTTACAATTTTTAGATTATTCTTTATCTATATTTTGAAAAACCAACTTACACTTATCTCAAACTCAAACTTTAAAAACATCTGTATTAGTTTTAGCTTATATAGATAACACTCTTTGGATTGCAAAGTCCAAAGAGGAGCTTAATTTAATAACTAAAACTGCTACATTCTTTTATTAAATAGCCAATATTCAGATTAATCTAACAAAATCTATTCTAGCCACAAACTTCTCTACCACTTCTATGTGGTTCTTTGGATCTTTAATTTATTCTATTTCTAAAAATCAACCTTTCAAGTTTCTAAGATGTTGGTTTACACTTAATAATAAACAATCTTAAGCTATTAAACTAATAAAAAAAGAGGCTTATAATCTTATCAATATTGCTAGCACAAAGAAAATTACTGACAAACAAATTGCTTAGATTATCAACACAGTAATCATCCCAACTTTGGAATATCGATTACATAACACTATTCTTCCTCATACTACATGTAATCATATCTTATCCAAATACCTTACTATAACAAAATACAAGTCTAATCTTTCCAGATCTATACCAAATAGCACAATGCTTAACTCACATTTATATAATATTAATAATATATGGAATATTCAACTCTAGCATTACATTTCTATCTATTTTCAACAAATTAACAATTCTGACCTTCTTGGCATTACAACTTGAATTAGACTTCAACAACTACAAAATAACTCATAGTCTTCTATTAATATTTTACATCATTCTTAACCAATTATTGATGGTTCTAACAGACACTTATTAAACTTTAAAATTATTCAACTTTTTATCTATCTTGGCTTAGTAATCTTAGCTAATCCTAATATTATATGGCTCCATACAATTAGTAATAGAGGCCAGTCACTAGAATCAATCTTATCTCAGCACCCTAAATACCCAATCTTTAAAAAGCAACTTAGACAATCTAATATTATGTATCTCAAACAACTCTGCACAGCTAACAACAGTACCTTATTAAATTGAAAACATTTTTTGTCTAGACTTTTATTCTTGCCTAAGGGAAGTAAACCTTTTTAGTTTTCCTATCTAGAAGACACAATTCTTGCATACTCTTACTATTGAAATATTACCACTCTACCAATCACCTGGTCATTACCCTTATGCTTATTACACTATTAACACATCTAAAAAATTCACAAAATCTAAACTTTGATTACTTTCTTATTACAATAAAGAAATTATTATTGGAAAAATATGAAAATACTTTCTTTTATCTAACCATTACTCTATCACTTACTAGACTTCTAATATAGATTTAAATTATTTAAAATTCTATCATTTACCACTTACTGAATACAAACAATATACAGAATGTCACCTCAATTCTTACAGAATTAACCAAACTTGTACTGTTAAAGTTTCAGCAGTTATCTCAACACAATTTCTTGGCAGAACTAATTCCAAACACCAACTCAATCTCAATGCAAATTACTTGGACCTTATCTGCTCTACAGCTGTTAAGCACCCAACCCATATTCCTCCTCTATCTATAATTCCTATTTCTAACTTAATTGCTTTAGAAATTTTTATTCTAAGTAAAACTACTAATAAACTCATATCTATCTCTCAACTTAACTACTCTTATCAACAACTATTCTTCTATACAGATGGTTTAGTAATTGACATCAGTACTGATCAATGCACAATGAGTATTGGTTGGATCCAAGTTAATAATAATAATTAAACTATTAACTTCTTTTCTGCTAAAATACAATTCTGGCCTTCATCATATAAAGCTAAGCTTTTTTTAATTATTACTGCAATTTCAACAGCTCTACATAATTTAGTAGTCAATATCTTTACTAATTCTCAATCAGTAATTTTCAAATTTAACAACCTTCAACTTTAATCAAATCATCCTAATAAGCTATTCAAATTCAATTCATGGCCTATTTGGCACATTCTTTTCAATATTATTAAATCATACAAATTACAAATTATTTTTCACAAAGTGCAAGCTCATTCAGATAATAATCTTAATAAGCAAACAGACTCTCTTGCCAAACAACATCCATCATCACCACTTCTTTTATTTAATTACACAAACCTTTATAACCCTTACTATATTCTTCAATGGGAGCAACACTATGTAGAACTTCCTACAAGATATTTTATTAAGCAAATATGTAAAGCCTACATATTAGCTATATAGGCATTACAAAAACATAATAGTAAGTGGTCATACTTCAATCAGAATATTAACTGGAAATTCACTTGGCTTTATTTTAACTATAATCAAAAACTCTCATACAATATTACTAATTTTAGACTCAATCAACTAAAATCTTTTAAAATCAAAATTCTTCTTAATGAATTACCAACATTTTAACTATTCATACTATTTACCCATACCAATATCCAGATACTAATTGTTTCCACTATAATCTAGCTAACTCTCACTCTTATTGGCATATTTACACTAATACACTTTTGCTTAACCAAATTATTCAAACATTTACCAATCAAATTATCTTCAACAAATTACCTGATCTTGATACTTACCAAAAAAATGACCTAATATATAAAATTCTTCATCATCTAGCTTTCAATTCCTTATACATTTTACCTAACACATTTTATGCTAATCTTATTCTTAAAGAACTTATTTCAAAATTTCTTATATCAACAGTTCAAAACTTTGACATATCATACAAAACTGTTTTCCAAGTTATTATCAATATCCTTCTTAATATTAATGAACAATTATATGAACAATTATAGAAAATATATTATATTTATTTCTCTAGCTAGAAAAAACAACAAAATAAAACTCAATCTTAACCAATTAACAAACCTTCAATAGCATCTAACTTAGCAACTAGGCATACATGTTTTCATAGAAACTATACTTACTTATGCCTCTGTGGACTTCCAGATTAACTATATACTTACTCTAATATATGCCCTCCTATTGGCCAAGCAATTCGCAAAATTAACATTTGGTCTATTCTATAGATCAAATATAGCATATCATCAAATTATATACTAAACATT
>CAJVQA010011772.1:0-10514 GCA_910591915.1 Cetraspora pellucida
TTTTGCTATTATGTTACTATTATATTACTTATATTGACAAACCTTCTGTTATTTTACTATTATTCTGCTATTATGCTGCTATTATGCTGCTATTATTTGGCAAATATAAGGTAGAATAATGGCAGTTTTTTTTCTGTTATTTACCTATTATTCACCCTTTATTCATTCATTCGACCTGTGTTCCAGATAGATTACATGCCTTATTGTTAGATAGCTAATTAAGAGTTATAAAAATTTCATTTATTGAAATTTAGCTAGAGCTGAATTGTAATAGTTTGATCTAGTTGTGGTTTTGAATTGGTATTTCTCTAATTAGTTAGAGTTAAATTTATGAATGTCAATAGGTCTGTAAGCAGTCTAGTTATCAAAATGTTGTTTAATTTGTTCTTTAATAAGTTTGAAATCTGTTACAATATCATTTAGTATTTTAATATTGTTGATTTTTACAGAATCTTTGTAACAGTTAAGTATATTATTAATTATTGCTTTGAGATTAGTTTGGAGTTTAGAACATTAATTAGTAATATGTTGGTTTATTTGTTCTTAGATCTGCTTGATGTTTTCTATATTTTGAGCATAATAAAAAGCTTGCTATTCAGTATTAGTATTAGTAATCCAGTTTGATATAAGTTCATAGAGATTAGGTATAGGATCTATATTAAATTGGTAGGTTGAATTAAAGTATATAATTGAAGAATTAAGATGTATAGGTATTGGTATTGTGTTGGCTAATAAAGATTTTACTTGTCTAATAATACTGTTTAGTTTTTTGAGACTTTGATAAAGTAAGGTAGATTTAGCAGAAAATAAGTGTTGAAAATTACAGATAGTAGATTTTTTGTTAGGAATACATTTAGTAGCTGTATTAATAATACTAGTTTGGATTTTGTGTCATGTAGTTTCTAGTAATTCAGGAGTTTGGATTGAGGTAGAAGTTTTGTTTGTATTGAGGTTATAGGTAACTTGGTTAGCAAATATTTTCTATTGCTCTTTGTTCATTGCTTTGTAATTAAAAATTCTTTATTGAGTTCAGATTGAATGTCTGTTTTTGCCAATAAAGACATAGAAGAAAGTTTAGAAATATATAAGAATTTTTTGTGATCATTTTGAGTGCAGTTTTCTGTATCATTCAAGTAGAATAAGTTGAGGTATTTAAGTAGAGGAAGGTAGGCCCAGATGTAGTCAATAGTACTATGATGTCTACTACTGGGCCAGATGTAAGAAGAAGCATTTGTATAATCTGCCAAGTTGTAGATATTATTATATTGTAAAAATTGCAGTAATTTGTATTTAATAAATGAAGAGATGGAGTTGTTAGATGGCATATTGAAGTTATCTAGTATTATAGATAAGATGTTTTGGTTAGTTGCTTGTTGAATTCATTGAATAATAGTATTTTGTATTTGAAGTCTAAGTTGTAAATTTTCACATAGTAGGTATATAGATATTATTTGAAATTTGTAATCATATTTAAAGAAGAGATCAATAACAATAGTATAGTCAAGAAAAGTAAGAATATTGTGTATATGGGATGTAAGTTGTTTTTGAATCATAAGTGCAGTTTCTGCTTTGGAACTGTTAGTACAAGACCAAAAGTAAGAGAAGTGTTTTAAATTGTGAAGTTTGGTAATAGCATTGTCTTCTGTTATTTTAGTTTTTGTAATATTAATAATATTCAAGAAATAAGAGATACAATAATCTTTTCAAACTTGCTGTTTAAGGTTTTCATTGTATTTTCAAACATTATAAGTACAGATTGTAAGATTTAGAGGTAAGGTGTTAGAGGTCCTGGGTTGTGTTAAGTTACTAAAGATAGAAGCTAGAGGTGCTAGTATAGAAAAGACAGATGTTGATGTGTTTAATTTTAGCTGAATGTTTAGATAATGCCAGATGGCTTGAACTGATAGGATAAAGTGATTAGATAATAATTTAGTTTCAGATAGAAGATAAACATGGTTTTACTATAATTTTTTTAATAGAAATAGTTAATGTATAGCCACAAGCATTATTAGGTGAATAGCCAAAGCAGTAGATGTATCATAAGAAAGAAATAATAGTTTGAGAATAAGAAAGCAGTAGTAGATGGTTGTAAAATAGAAATTTGTTGTAGCAAGTATTAAGTTGGATGTTGTTATAGTATTGTTTAGCTATTGTAATTTCATCATAACTTTCTAAGATGATTCTTACTAATTAAAAGTAACTATAGTCTATGTCACTTTTTTTATAATTAGGTTAGTATTTGATATATTATTGTTTATTAAAGAGAATTTAGAAGGAATAGGTATAGATGGATAATAAGTATAGCCTAAAAGTTGTAGAAAGAAATATTCAAATGAAGGTTGAGATTTGTTTAAAAAATATATATAGCATTTATTATAATCAATTTTAATTGATATTGTGAGTATATAATTGAAATTGTTTAGTTGAAAGTAATTATAATGATGAATATGTTTTAAAAAGAAGCTAAGTGTTTGAGGATATAGAAATAGAAGTAGGTTCAAACATGCTAACCACAGGTTGTAGCATGTGTCTGGATTGTAAAATGAGTCTTGTAATTCTTTCTTGATATAAGATGATAAAATAAAATTCAAGAAAGTGAAGAGTTCTTCTGTAGATTTGCTCACTATATGCTCAGTTTGCACAGCTGCACAAGATACCATAATCTGTCTTGTATGTTGGATCTGACTATCATTAATCTGGTTTTCTGCATAAATGGACTTAATTACCTGTTCACTTACATTATTTTTTTCTAAAAATAGTCTACTAAGTATAAAAGACATTATTATCTTAGAAGTAGTAGCTGCATTTATATGCTCTACAGAAGAGTTTATTAAAAAGGGTTATAAAAAAGTGTTGTTATATGATTTGGTTATAAATTTTGTTCTGTATTTTGGTTATTATTATTAGTATTTAACTCTGATATAATAATGTTATTATCAGGAAGCTCAGATGAATTGTTATTTTTTTTGGATATTAAGAGTGTTGATTTGAGAGAAGTATTTAAATTAGAAAAAATAAGTTTGGTTTTGGATAAATTAAATTTAATGTTAAATTTGGAATGTAGAATTTGTTGAGCTTCAAGATAGAATTTTTTGTTATAAGATTTTTTAATTGATGAAAAAAGAATTTGTTATTTTTAAGAATATAAAAATATATAAGTATTTGAGCTAAGTACTCAGTACTAATAGGTTTGCTAATAATTTTGTCAATAATTTGGTGTAGGTGGTAGTTGTTAATTTGATCATTTGTAGTAACAGCACTAAGGTATGCTTTGAAAAAACTATAAAAATAATAACTTTCTCATACTTGGTTGGTTTTGGTATTATTGAGTTTAGTAAAATTATTTTTCATTTTGAAAGTAAGTTGATAAAAGAAGGTAATAGATGTAGATTTGTTAAAGATGGCAACATTTGGTTGATCTTTGTTGAATATAAAGAAGTTGAGAATAGAATATGTTTATTTTAGTTTGGATTGTATATTAGTTAAAGCTGAAAAGTAATTATATGAATCAGTAAAGAAAAAAAAGATAAGTTTTTAATATTATATTCTGTATCTTTAGATAATGTTGTACAGTTTTCTACTATACATATATAGATATAGTATAAAGTAGCTTTAAAACATAGTTTAGAATGTTCTTGTAGAGAGTTAATAGAAGTAATTTTGAATTCAGAAGGTAAAAATGCTTTGCATTCATTTGATAACTTGAGAGCAATTTGGTATTTAATATAGTTAAAAGTTTTTTCTTAATTAATGTTATAGAATTGTTATTTATAAATATTGAAAAATTTTTTAAACCAGACATTGAATTCAGATAAATGATTTTTTAGAGAAGAGATTTGAAATATTTAAAGAAATTGTTTTTTTGGAATATTAAGAAAAATGTCAATGTTGAATTTGTTATCATTTTGAATTTTAAAAAGTAGTTAGTTGATATTATCATTACTAATATTATAGTATAGTTTAAAGTAAATAGGATAGAGTTTGAGGTTCTTATAAAATTTTTTTGTATAAATAGGTTTGTATTTATTATGAATAATAAGGTATAAATGAGCCAAATTAAGAGCTACTTGTTTTTGATTAGTAGTAGTATATGGTGGAATAGAGCTATAAGAAGTAAAGATTTTTAGATAATTTAGTTGAGTAAAAAGGGTTGTAGTAAATTCTTAAAAAAGAGAGATAAAAGTAGAGTGGATTAGTTCAAATAAGATAGAAATTGATTTGTCAATTGAAGGATTTGCTTTATAGATAAGATCAGTTAAAAATTTAGATCTTTTGCCTATCAAAGTTTTAACTAAATATTTGTAATTAAGTTTTGATTCAGGAGTTTTGTCAAATGCTGCTTGGATAATTTTTTCTGTATAGATATCAATAAGATATGGTTTAATAAAAGTAAGAAGTTGTTAAGCAATAGGATTATTAAGTTTGATGTTATTTTTCATTGAGTCAGTTACTGGATATTCTTTAAACCAATCAATATTATTGCTAGTATCTCTTTGGTTTTCTTTTTTTTTTGTTTTTGTTGTTTGTTATTTTTTTCTTTTTTGGAGAAATGAGAAATAAAAAGTTAAATTTTGTTAGCAGATTTCATTTGTTTAAGTTTAATAAGAGCAAGAATAATTTGTTGTTTGAAAGTAAGAGGATGAATAATTTGTTTTGGAGAAGTAGAAAAGGAAGTTTGAGTATTTAGACTAATTAGTTTTGATTTGATTATAGCTATAGTTGTTTGTTATTAAAATGTCAAGAATAATATTTGTATAAGAGGTTTAAGTTTAATATCTAATAGCCAGAAACACAGAACTTATGTAATAAATTATTTTTAAAAATAGTGTAAATAGCATAATCTGAAGCATGATTGCTTTGTTCAGTTGCAACACAAGAGATGTTTTTAATTCTATATATAAAGTATATATGGTAATATTGAGAGTATGCAATAATTGTAATTGAAGTAGGATCTATTTGGAAGCCAGAAAATAGAATGTGAGATTTAGTTAAAGAGATATCTGGTTGTTGTTGTTTAGAAATAGATGAAGTAAGCAATTTGTCAATAATTTTTGTAAATTATTTTGCAGACATAGAGGATATAGTTTGAGGTGTAGGTTAATCAAAAAATATAGAATAAGGAATTCTATAGAATTTAGAAGTAAAACTAGTATAGTATGTTTTACAAAAACATCTAGCAATAGTAAGTTGTAAAGAAACTTTAAAGTAGTGATGTTTTTTAACAAAAGTATCACAATTAGTTAGATTGATATTTGCAGAAAGTATCTGTAAAGATTAAGGTTTTCCTTCAATCATTTCTACATCATAACAGTCTTTATATTTGTCATAATAGTAGTTAATATTATAAAAATCTGGGTCTTCATTAATAAGAATTGGTATTTTTACTTAAAAGATGAAAATAAACTAGATTATGAGGATCTTGAATATGAGGTGATTTGAAAAATATATAGGTGTAACAAATAAGAGGTATGACAAATAATAATATGTGACAAATAAGAAGATGTGACAAATACAGTGTGTGCCAAATAAGTATTACACAGAGTATGTAACACTTGCAAATCTGTAAATCAAGATTGACATTAAACAAAAAAGTTGTGTAAAATTACAAAAATACAAGTTTGTAAATAATACAAATTAGTTCAGATAGTATAATATTGATTGATAATCCTGTTTGGTAAGTTTGAATAGGACAGACCAGAGACAACCCTTCAAAAAAATTAAAAAAAAATTGTAAAAATAAAATTCAAGTTTGTAAAAGAGTTTAAAAGAATTTTTTAATAAATTGGTCAATTTTAGGCTATTTTTGATTATTTATATATCAAAATGAAGTTGACAATAAGCTCTTTCTTTTTGTTCTAAGTCACCAAAGCAGTTAATCTAGTAAAATTTTAAGAAAACTTGAATAGAAGCATTTTTTAGTTTATTAATATATCTCTATTAAAACAAAACTTAAAGATATAAAACTTGACTATCTAAAAATGAAATTGTGTTAGAAACAACTTTACTTAAATATCTAAAAGTGATTTACTTAATAAAATATTGAGTAAGAGTCAAATGTTTGTAGCAGAAATTTGGTACAAGTGATTGTCAGAAAGAGTTAGTTGAACAGTGTTATTATAGTTGTATTTGTTAATATGTTATATTAGAAATTGAATAATTTAGTTATATAGAAGAAATGATAAGTTGTAATAAAGAAGGAATTTGTTAAAGCATATATAAAGATCATAAGAGTTTAAGATGTTGATAATAATCTTATAAGTTTGTTTTCTACAGGATTAATCACTATATGCTTAGCTTTTACAACTGTACAAAGTACCATAGTCTGCTCTGTATATTAAATTAGACTATCATAATTCTGGCCTTCTATATAAATAAGTTTTACTGTCTGCTTACTTATAATATTTTTTTTATTAACTACTAAGAATATATTATTTAATAGGATGATAGCTGTATTTATAGGTTTTGTAAAAGACAAATTTATTAAAAAAAAGCTTACTCTTCTTTTTCTAAGAAGAGTAACTTAATAATGAAAGTTAATATTTTAAATTTAATATTAAATTTTTTATATAAAATTGTTTCAGTTTCTAATAAAGCTTTTTTTTATAAAATTTAGTTATTGTAGAGTAGTTAAAAGATTCATTATAGGTACAATCAAAGTATGTAATAATATATACAAGGAAGTTAGTATTAATAAGTTTGAATATAAGAAAGTTAATAGCCTGTTGTTTATCTATTTTGTCAATATTATGGTTTTATGCAATTATGTTTTAATAAATAGTTAGGTATTAGTAAAAATAAAATACTTGTTATTTTGGGTTAGTTCTAATAAAATTAGCAAAACAGGTATATTTTTTTGCTTTTATTGCTAGTTCATCTAAAACAGTCATAGGAATTTGTTTAGTAAATGTAGTTTTATATTTTTCTTTAATATAAAATATTGAAATATCAAAAAAAAGTTCATTTCAGATTTCAATTTCCTTTAGGTAAGTATTATATAATGTATCAAATATGTTTCTAATAAGTTTTGATGAATTGTATATAAGTTGTAACTTGGAGTTTGTTTTTTGAACATTGTCAAATTTTTTTTCATTGTCAAGTTCTTTTTCTTTATCTTTAGTTACAATTAGCTCAAAATAAAAACACTTGGGGTTAATACAAGTAAGTATATAATAATTAGCATATTTAAAAGTTTTATTATGTCTTTTATAAAGGCTGGTTGGTTTTTTAAACTCAACATTAGTAGATAAGAGCTTTTTAAAATAAGAAATAAAATATTGTTTAAATTCATATTTAAGATAATTTGAAACTTTGTTTTTGTTAATAGTATTAGAAAATTGATAACTATATATAGAAAAGATTTTTTTAAACCATTCATTAAAATAATTAAGTGAATTTTTTAAAGATGATATGTTGTATTTTTTAAGAAATAAGGTTTTAAAAAGGTTGAAGTTAAGTTTAATATTAAATCAGTTGTCTATTTTAATAAAAAGAAATTAATATTGTTTGTTAACTTCAATAATCTTTAATATAATGTTAAACCTTTTGGATCTAAGTTTAATATTTTTTACAAATTTAGTATAGTTGATCATTTGGTAATTGTCAGAAAAATATAAATAAAATCAAGCAAAATTAATGCAAATTTGTAAGTAATTATAGATTTGAATAAATAAAATAGTAGCAGATAAGTTAAAGATTTTTGAATATTAAGTTTAATAAAAAAAACTATTGTAAATATAAGAATAAGTTTTTTGAATATTTCTTTAAGGATATTGAATAGAATTGTAGCAAATTTGTTATTATCTGCATTGTGTTATTGAATTAGGTTTATAAGAAATTGTAGTCTAATATCAACTATTTGTCTAATTAATAGATAAAAGTACACTTTAAATGCATATTAATTTCTAGATACTTCTTTGATGATTTTGTTAGGATAAAATTTTTTTTTAAAAAAATTTTAATAATAAGACTATGTCTTTAACTTTATTAAAATTCAATTGAAGTTTTTATAAAAAAAGCCTGTTTTTAAATTACATATAAAGAATAAAGACTCAGACATATAATCTGTGATCTAAACCTACAAAAGTAGCCAAGACTTATCTAGATTTAGATTTAAGTAATAATATAAAAAAGAGAGGTATAGTATTTAATTTATTAAATAGTCCAAAGATTAATTTTAATAATAATTTGTAGTATTGAAATAAAAGGTGAGGGTAGACTAGAAGAGTAACTATAAGTTGAATTAGTAGGAGTATATTTTGAAACTGTACAGAATATGAAATACAGTATGAGATCTATATTTGTTTGTATATTTGTTGGTTTAAGTAAAGAAGAAATTTAATAGAAAGAGTAGTAGCAGTATGATAAGAGATAGAAGCATTGTAGATAGTAGAAATAGGATTAATAGGAATTATACCAGATAGGATAGAAATAAAAGAAGGTATATATGAAGAGTTATGCAGTTTAAAACTGTTAAGTATAAGGATTTTAGTATGTAAATCAAAAACAAGATTAGCAGGCATATCAAGATTTGTTGTATTTAAAATACTATAAGAGAATTAGAGATTAAGTGATAAATTGTTTGGGTTGATGGACAGATGATCCAATAGAATAAAGAGCTAGTTTGATTGCATTGATGACAAGAGAAAGAAAATAAAGAATTATGTTTATAAAGAGTATAAGAAACAGGAAGTTTATCTGTAAGGATTTTATCTCAAAAAGTTTTTAGAATAAATAAATAAAAGCTGTAAACAAAGAAATTTTTTGATTGTTGTTAATAAAAAGCCATATAGCTTCCTAGTTAATGTCAGATATAATGATAGATCATTGTTGAAAATGATGTTGAGATGTCCAAAGTGTTATAATATAGGATTGGCATATAGTTTAAATAGAGTATCAGATAGGAATTTCAATAGAAAATTTATCAATAAAAGAAGTATAGTTGAGGTTATAAGAATTATTAGTTAAAAATATTAGATAAGGTAATATTTGGTGATTATAAGCAAGTTGGTCAGCAAGGTTATTAAATAGATTATCTTAATATACAGTAACTTTATAAAAAGTAAGTTGAATTTCATAATATTTGATAAAGTTAATAAGTACTTGCCAGATAGAGAAATATGAAATATAAGTATGGGAAAGAGTAGATGCTGATTGACAGATGTTATAATATTTAAAGATTACTAATTGTGAGTCAGTGAATATGTGAACAGAGCAATGTCTAGGAGCAGTAATAATTGTTGAGAGAATAGTAAGAATTTTAGCTTTAAAAAAGCATGATTATAGTTTAACTTGTGTTTAAAATAAATTAATAGTTGTAAAGTTATTAATTTGAACCAAACCTATGCCTATAGAGCATTGCAAGATTCCAAGATCAATAATAGAACTATCAGTATAAAATGAAATAGATGATAGATTGTAATTTAAGTTAACGATAGTTTGAAGATTATTAACAAGTTGATATGTTTCAAAAATAGGTGGTAGTTGTTGTAAATTAATTATAAATGAAGAAGAAGGTAGAATATGTAAAGGATATTGAAGAGCAACAAAGTATATTAAGAAAGTTTGCATGAAAGTGTTAGGATAAAAATTATAAAGATGTTCTTTAAAGAAATTGAAGAGTTTACAAGATAACTCTGTTTGTAGTTTTGTATAATTCTGCATTATATCTGTAATTGAAAAGTTTGTTATAAAGTTATATGATAGGTTAAGTTTAGGTCTTGTTACTTGGTTATAAAACTAAGATAATTGAGATTGTTGAAGTAATTTTAGTTGACCTATTGTTTTTGTTGTAATAATAAAACTTGATATAAGGGTTATTATTGTTATAAGTTATTAGATAATATATAAAGATTGTTATTATTAAATGGATTAGAGTTGTCAATATTCATATCATTATTAGTATTAATTATTTTTGTAAAAATTATTAAAGAAGATGTAAACTTGAAAATAAAATAATTATTTAAGTAATGATCATTCAAAAGTTAAGTATATTATTGAACTAAAAGCTTGTATTATAAAGAGGGATCTTGTTTAAGGTTGATAATAGGTTAAAGATTGGATTAATTGGTTAATTTAGTTTGTTTGTAAATTTCAGCAAAACAGTTATTATAATATACTTCATTTTTGTAAAACATAATTTCATTTTGTAATTTATGATTATTATTAGTAACTTTGTAATTGATTAGAATTTGATATAGATTTGTAAAGTGCTTATTGAGGTTTTTTAGTTTATAAATTGGTTATTATTAGTTCAATTGTATTGGTAATTTTATATGTTTTGTTATTTGTTAAAATAAATTGAATATGAAATAATTTACATATATATTTAATGGTTGTAGTTGTTAAAAGAACTGAAAAGAAAGGGGTGTGGCGACCTGTGAAGTGGATAGGTTGTCAACCCCCAAGTGGCAGGTCTAGAGTTCAAATCCTAGTGACGGCGAAAATTTGCAATTCTTTCTGTATTACAGCTAACTGTCTTCTGTGATTGGTTGAGATAGGATACCTGTAACCTGTAT
>CAJVQA010011773.1:0-10514 GCA_910591915.1 Cetraspora pellucida
TTTTCTTTTTTAATTTCTAATTTTTTTTTTTTTTTTTTTATTTTTTTCTTTTTCTTTTAACTGCTTATATTTTGTTTCTTTTTTTTCTGCTTTTTTTTTTTTTTTTTTTTTTTTCTTTTGGATTAAAAGATTTTTTTCTATTTCTTTTTTCAAAGGTCCTTCTCTTACTATGTAGAAAATCTCTAATCTCCTTCTTCATATTTATAAGTTCAACTTGGGTGCCCTCAGGAGTGGTTAGCTAGGCCTTCTTTTATATCTAGCTAAGTATCCTCTAGCCAATTTAGTTTGTTTAAGATTTGACTTAAGACTTTCTTCATCTGTCTTGTTTTCATATATACTTGTATGTTTAGTCTTATCTTCTTTTCAATTATGTTTCCATTATTTCTTTCTGCATTAGTGTTTTTGACTTCTAAGCATTCTTTTATATTCTGTAACTAGTAATTACTTTCTATTTTAATGTGTCTTCTATTTAGAACCTGTCTATTTTTGTTCTAGCTCTCTTCATTAATAGTATTTTTATTTTCTAACTACTCCTTTGCATCTTGTATTTGAGGATCACTTTTTCTTTCTGTGTATCTTTTGTTTAGACTTTGGTTAGTTCTTTTCTAGCTTCTTTCTTTTCTTCCTCTAATACTTTCTTTCTTCTTTTTATTTAGCCAGGATACTTAAAAATTGTTATATCTAATTGGTTTTGACTGGGTTGTCATTATTTCTTTTTCTGTTACAAATGTAATTATTGCTGTTCTTTTTTGTTTTCTGTTTCTGTTTGGTAGAATGTACACTGATCTTGCATCTTTGCTTCTTAGGCATTATAGCAGCAAAACTTCTGAAGCATTGCCTGGCAACTCTGTTATTTTTGCTGTATACTGGCTTTGCTTTTGTCTTACTTTATAATTTTTTTCACCTTTTATTACTCTTACCAGTTTGGTACTATTAACTGGTATAGACTATAATATGTCTTCTTCTTTTGGTTCTTTTACTTGGACTATTGCGAGAGACTTGTATTTGAATCTTTTGATTCTTGTTATATATGCTTTTTTAAATCTTTTGCATATATACTCAATCTTTTTTCTATTTATATCTGCTAGTACCTAAATTATTATATATTTGTTTCTGTGTTTCCTCTTCCTTAGTATCTATTTGATTTTTTGTAGATTCTCTTTCATTTTCTTGCTATTTATATTTCTTGTTCTTTAATTTTGATATATTATTTTTTTCCTTTTGATCATATGTTTTTTCCTTTTTCTTTTTGTTTATTCTTTCTTTTTCTGCAATTATTATATACTAATTACTTTCTTTTTTGCTAATTCTTTATATTGCCTTACTTCTGCTATACTCATAGTCAAAGTCTACCTCTATTTATAGATTTCTTTTTTAAAAATTTTTTCAATGTTTTTAACATGTTCATTGTTTTTAATGATCATCTAATGAAGTTCATGCATTCTTCTTTGATCTTCCTAGGTACATTATGTGCTGATATATTTGCAAATAGGCTGTTGTTTTATTGCAGCCTTTTTTGCTCAATGCCTATATAGTTTCTTCAAGTGATACTCCAACTATATCAATTTTCTTTTCAATTTCTTGTTTTCTTTTTTTTTTGTTGTTGATTCCTGTCTTGATTCTTTTCTATTCATTTCTATGTTTTTTTGTTCTTGTTCTCTTTTCTGTTCTTCTTCTTTTTCTCTATAAGTGAATGATTCAATTTCTACTTGGCTATTACTTGTTTAACCTACCTTTATACTTAATTTTTTTCTGCAATCTCGATACTTGCTTGTAACATTTGTTGATCTTTTTATCCTCTTCTTTTCTTTTTTTTATCTCTTTTTTCAGCTCTTCTTGTCTTGTCTTTATCTTATTTGCTGTTGTTGTTCTTTCTTCTTTCTTATGCTTATTCTATCTTAATATTGTTTCACAAAATCAAGCTTCTTTTCAGATTGTTCTCTTTTTGCTTTTTCTAATATTTTTTTTGTTATTTGCAAAAGCATTACTTTATTTGGGTCTTGTTTTATAAGTGCTGCAACAATATTATCTTCTCTACTTGATATTATATATGCTTTGCTTGCTTAATTAAAAAAGATTTTATTATATACACTGTTCATAGCCTTATATGTTCTTTTTGTAAAAATTGCATTAAGGCTTTCTCTATATTCTTTTGGCAGAATTTTGTTCATGTTGCATAATTGTTTTTTATATATTTTTATATCATGTGTTGTATCTAGACTATACTAGTTTAATAAATATATTTGTTTGTTTATTTTGCCAGTCCTATTGTAACTTCTTGTATAACTTGAAGAATCTACAATACAGAGTTATTGCAGTTCTCAAATTTTTCAAAAAATTTTCTATTTTTCATTAAAAATTCTTTGTGCTATTCTTTGCTGTTATTTTAGTTTTTCTTTTGTATTCTTCTATTAAACTATGTGCAACTTTTGCTATTTTGTCTTTTTTTAGTACTTTAAGTCTTGTTTTCTAGTCTAATTATTGAGTTTTTCTATGTTTTGTTTCCTAAAAATTTTGGTTGAAGGATCTATAGAGAAAAGTTTTTGTAAACTGTTTTTTTTTTTTTTCTATAAGCAGTCATGCTAGTACTTTATTGAGTTTTTGAAATTATATTTGTAACTATATACATATCTCTAATATCTAAGTCTAGCTTCACCTGGCCACCTTAATGGTACCTAAGTGCAACCTGCCATATTACTTCAAGCAGAAGTAAGCTACTTGTCTGACTACTTAAAGTCTATAATGAAAGGGCCTTCTCTCTTCTATAATAAGCCCCAAAATTGTTTTTATTACTTCTTTCTCAACTTACTTTTCTTTTTCTTTTTTTTCTTCTTTCCTCTTTTCTATTTTTTCTTGATCTGCCTTTTTTCACTTTTCTGATTTCTTTGAAATTTCACTTTTTTTCCTTTTACTTTTCCTGTTATTCCAACTTTTTTCTCCTATTCAATGATTTTCTTATAACATATTCTTTATACTTGTTTATAGAATGTGTCCCAGGTCATTATTGTTACTGTATTTGCAAACTGCTATATTAATTTTGTGCTTAATAGCTCTGCTAGTTTATCTTGTATTTCTTTTGAAATTAGGTCTTTTATTAGTGCTTCTCTTGTTTTGACTTCTTCTGTCTCTGTTTTCCCAAAGAGCATTGTATATAATATATGTAAGAGAATTTGGATCTTCTTTTCTTTTTTTAATTTCTTCTATACTATTGCAATGGTCACTTTTTGAATTCTCTTTTAATGATTTTTTGCCCCTTGCATACTGCCAAGTGTGCTTGCATCTCTTTTACTTTATCTTGGCATACTTGGCATTCTACTGTTGTATATATATCTGGCCTTCTTCTATTAAGCTCTTTTAATGTTAGAAGTTTATCTATTATGCACTTGATGAATGCACTTCTTCTGGCACTGCTTCTTCTTGTTGTGCAATATATTCTCTTGGTCATCTTTAGCCTTTTTCAAAAATAAGTCCAATCATAAATTGTGATTTCTGCTTCTGACTCTAAATCTTTAACTGCTCTTATTTCTTTCTACTCTGCACCTAGTCTTGCATTCATTATTAGCTTGCAAAGCAGTCTTGCTAGTATGTTAGTTAGTCTGTTTTCCTACTCTAGACAGTACTTTATCTTTTTAGAGCTGACTTTCTCAACCTGTACTATTTCCCTACTTATTGTCCTTTTCTTTGCTAAACTATTTGCTTTGTCATTCCATTTGTCTTTACTATAACTTTTTACTTTAACTAAATCTATCTGAATATTTTTTGTTCTGACAAGGTCTTTGATCTTTATTAACCATATTGCATTCTTTTTTTTAATAATCTTGCTTCTGTCTGCTTGTTTTAGACTTCTACTGATGTTTTTGATTGCAGCATTACTATCTGTATATAACTCTATTTGCTTCTTCTTAGGTATTGTTAAAATCACTGTTCAGATTGCTACCAACTCTGCTGCTGTCGATGTTTGCCATCCTTCTAGTCCAAATGCTACTTCTTCTTCTAGCTATTTTTTATGTTTCATTTGTTTGAATCTATTCGATACCTATATTGTTCTTAGACAATAGTTCTTTACTATTCTTCCCATTGGCTATACATCAGTATATATTATATATTTATTCTTGTTTCTTGTAATGTTTCTTCTTAGGACTTTTGTTATTTCTTGACTAATATTCTCTTCCAGTTTTTGTCACTTAATGATTTCTATCTCTAGTTCTTCTATCATTGCAAGGCCTTTTAATTTGCATTTGCTTATTTTTGATCTATTTTTTTTTGCCTTGTCTATTATTTGGTCTATCCTATTTTGATTTAGTTACTACTCTTACTTATTAATCTATCTAGAATTACATTAATGTTTTTATTTAATTTTATCCATTGCTGGCAACTGTTTCCTATTTGTTCTTCTTTACTTATGCATCTTTCATATCTGTTGATTTTAGTTGCTACATCATTTTCTTTGCATTTTATTAGCTAGTGTTCGATTCGTGCTTTTTTCTTTTTCTTTTTGACCACTTTTCCAAGCTGTTTGTGGTTTTGTATACCATATACTATCCACTCTTTCCTTCTTCTAACTTCTGATATATGCTCCTATTTGACTTGTATTATCTGAGTATTTTGTTCACTTGTTCTAAAGTATTTTCGCACCATTCTACTCTCTGGGCTACTAAGCACTTTTGATTCTACTGCTTTGAACCATTCTGCTTTTTTCTTTTTACTTGATTTGCCTTGGTAACCTTTTAATTGCTACCATATAATTAGTTTTTCTCTCTTTGTGTCTAGTAGTTAGTTCAGATATATTAGCCCAGCTTCATTTACTCTAACTGCTCCTTTTTTCCACAATTGTGTGTCTACCAGATTTTGTATTTTAGTATTATACCCAAACATTGTCTATAGTTCACTTTTTGTTTTAATGTTTATTTTTAGTTTCCTTGCTTTGAGTATTGTAAGGTATGCCAAGTTATTTTTTAAATATGTTTCAATTTCTGGCTGCTTCTCAGTTTTCTATATATTTTTTGTTAAATCTGCTCTTTGACAGCCTTGTGTTATTCTTAGTCTCATTAGCTGTTCAAGACCATCTTGTCTGTTCAGTCTTGCCAAGAGGCCACTCACTTGCTTCATAATTAACTCTTGTTGCAATGTTCTACAACTGCCAAAATCTTTGTGTTCCATTACGTAGTTTTCTACTATTCTCTGCAGATTGCTCTTTTGTTTTGTTAGACTTATTATTGATTGATGTATTTCCTTTAGGCTTTTGTCTGACATCTTTGTTAGCTGTAACATATAGCGTAGTTTGGATATTATTACTATATTGTTTATATATGCAATCTAACTCTTTGTCATTTTTTTGTACTTTAGATCTTTTATAGTTTGGCTTATTATTCCTTTTACCTTCCTCTTTACTTGTATTTCTCACATTCCATTGTTTAACTATATTTCTAATAAATGAACTATTTTGTGTTTTGGTTCTTCTATTATCTTGCTTTTCCTATATATTACTGCTCTTTTTTTTTTTTGAACTTTTGTGTTCATTGTTAATAATTTTAACTTTGATCCATTTATCTCTATATCATTCATTTCAAAAAACTCTTTTACTATTTTTAAGATTTCTAATAATTGCTCTTTGCTGCTTGCAACCCATGTAGTATCATTTGCATATGCAATTGCAACTTGACAATATCCATGCCTTTTTGCAACTTTTGCTTGACTGTATACCCTAAACTTTTTTCTTCTTGGATTCTCTCTAATAATGGGTTATAAAAGAAACACTATATTAATAGTGAGATTACTTCATCTTGGTCTATTCTATCTCCTGTCATTAGTTCTTCTGTTAGGCCATATGCTATAATTATTCTTAGTTGTCTCTTGTGGAAAAGATTTAGTATATATTTAATTGTTTTCTTGGGTATTTTAACTCTTTGCAATACTAGTTTAAGGCTTTCGAGAGGAACTGAGTCGAATGCTTTTTTCATGTCCTGCAGCAGTATCTATATTTCTTTATCTTTTTCTTTTGCTTCCTCTATTATCATGTTTAAAATCTGTACTGGTTGCTCTGTCAAGTTTTCTGATAGGCCTGCAAAGTTTGGCCCTCTAAGTATTTCTCTTTTTATAAATACTTTGACAAGCCTTTTCATTACCACCTTTGTTACAACTTTTTTAAATGTTTCAATCAATGCTATCGAATAAATGTTGTTTAAGCTATATCTCTATTCTACATCTTTTGATATAGGGTAAACTTGTGCTATTTTCTACTTTGTTGAAATTTCTTCTACTTTTAAGCATAAGTCTGCAAAGCTTCTAAAGACTTTTTGTGTCTTCACACTTGCTTTCTTGATCAATATATAGCTTATACCTGAAATACCTGGAGCTGTTTCTGTCTTTAACTCTCTTGGTACTTCTTTTCATTCTTTTTCTTTAATTTTTCCTTTAACTTCTGCATACCATTCCTCTTTAATGCTTCCTCTTGGTTCATATATCTTTTTCCACTTTTCTGTCATTGCTTTTAATTTAATATTTCTTTTCCTAAATTGCATTCTATAATGTTTTGCTACCTCTGTCTTTACCTCTTCTGGCTCTGTTATTAAATATGTCTTCTCTTCTTCTTATTTAATAAGCCTATTAAGCATTATCTTTTTATATGGTTTATTTAAAAGACTAGCAAGCATTTTGTCTTGGTCTGTTTTAATCATTTTACATCTTTTGTCTATATTTTCTTTTATTTGTCTCTTCTGTGTCTGCTCCTAGTTTTTCTTCTTTTTTTCTTGTAAGAGCTTTTGTCATCCTTTTATATCTTCTATCTAGGCATATAACCAGTACCTCTGTAATTTGAATAATTTTGCACTTATTTTGTTGCCAAGTGCTTTTAATTATTCATTTGTTCTACTTCTTTCTTTTTCTGTTACTTCTTAATCTTTTCTTGTCTTTGCATATTTAATTAATCTTTGTAGCTTTACAATGTCTTTTTCTTGCTATTGTGTTTTTTGACTGGCTTTTCTGTTTGCTATTGTGTTATATATTCTTTTTTTAGGTATATGCTTATTGGCTGCAGTGAAAATTTCTTCTTCTATAATATCCCAAATACTGTTTATTTTGTTTATATGTTCCTCTATATCTTGCATCTCTATTGAATGTCTTTTAAACTTTCTTTTACTTCTAATTACTTTTGCAGCTCCTGTGCATAATTTTTCCAATTCTCTGGTTTTGCCTAATTATATAAATATAAAGTTCTTGATTGTTCTTTTCTTTTAATCTCTGTTTTACTGTTCCTTCCTATCATATATTTAATCCATATTTCTGCAATTATAATTTTGTAATCACTTTCTGTAATTTCTTCTATTTCTTCAATACTTGCCTTTTGCAGCCCTGTGGTCAACTCTTCTGATACCCAAATATAGTCAATTTTTGTTGCAGCTTCCTTGTTTGATCATGTGTACTTTTGGCTTGTTGGATGCATATTTCTATATATGTCTATGAAGTCTTGTTTTTTCATTCAGTTAAAGATTGGTAGTTTTTTAAAATTTGCTGATTGTAGATGTTGTCTGTCTAATATATTGTTTGCTATATGATTAAAGTCACCCATAATCATAACTTGTGTTTGTCTTTTCCATCTAATAACCATCTCTACAATCTTTTGTTGGATGTTTCTCTCTATCATTTTGTTATTTGGTAGTATATAGACTCCTATTACTATTAGCTCTAATTTCTTAAAATATAATGTGATCTTTATTATATATTTACTTATTCTTTTAACTGCACCTACATGTTTTTTTCATTGTTCTTCTATTAGAATTCCTATACCAAATTCTTTTTTCTTATCTTCTACTGTGTTTGTCCAGTATTCTACATAGTTTTTGTTTGATGCATGCACCAAAAACCTTTCTTCTCTTTCAGTAATGTTTGTTTCTATAACTCCTAGTATTGCAATTTTTTACTCTTCTGCTCAGTCAAGCAGATTTTCAAGCTTTCACCTATTAGTTTTAAGTCTATTAACATTATGATATGCTATTTTGATCTCTTTCTTTCCTTGTTTTCATTTTTCCTTTAATTGGTCTTATTTTGCTTTTATGTTTTCTACTTTTTCTTTGCCTTTTCTGGCTTCCTTTTCTTTTTGATAAGAAGTTGTTATACTTTTTTCATATATTTCTCTTTTTTTTTGTAAAAAACCTTCAAGCTTCTCATCCATTTTCATTAGTTCAACTGGGGTGCCCTTAGAAGCAATCAGCTAGGCCATTCCTTATTTCTAGCTATATTCTTTCTATTGATTTGTCTTGTTAAACTTTGAGTCTGTCTAGTCTTTCTAGAATTCTTTAAAGCAGAACTTGTATTTGTAGATTGAAGTTATTTTCTTTTGTTTGCTTTATTTAACTACTATCTTTGCTACTATTGTTTTCCCTTTTGATTGTTTCTTTTTTGTCAACCTTCTGCTCTTCTTCAATTACATTAATAGACATTTCTTCTAAGTTTAGATGTCTTTGACTATTACTACCTTCTTTTTTCTTATTCCACTTTTCTTGAAAGTTTTTCCAATATAGAAGGTGGTTATTAAATCTTATTGGTTTGGATTGTGCTACTTCCATTTCTTCTTCTGATGCAAAGATGATTGTTGCTGCTCTTTTTTGGTTTCTATTTCTGTTAGATAGTATGTAAACTGACTTTGCTCCTTTGTTTTTCAAGCAGCATAATAGCAATACTTCTAAAGCATTGCCTGGAAGTCCTATTAGTCTTGTTGTGAATAAGTTTTGAAGATCATATTGTGTGTAATCTTCATCATCTTTGGTTACTCTTGCCAACTTGTGAACACCAATTGGCAAAGTTCATAGAATGTTTTTGTTAGTCAGTTGATCTGCTTAAACTACTGCTAATGCCTTGTATTTAGATCTTTTGATGCACCTTATTTGTATCTTCTTGAAATTTTTGCACATATGTCTGATTTCCTCTGTATTGATATTCGCTAATAAGTTCCATATTGTAAAACAGTTATATGAATTTTTTTTATTTTCTGTCATGAACATGTCTTTTTTCTTCTTATCTTCTTATCTTCTATGTTGGCTTTTGTATCTTTTTTTCTTCTTTTTGTTGTTTTTGATTTGTTGTTTGAGTTTTGATTCCTAGTTCCTTTCTTTTTCTGGGATAAGCTTGAGCTATTCCTCTTTTTTTTCTTGGATTCTGTCTATTGCTGCATCTTGGCTATGTTCGCAATCAAAGTCTACTTCTACTCAGTTGTTTTCATTCTTAAAAACTTCTTTAATTGTCTTAATATAATGGTTTTTGTCCAGAATCCATTGTACATATTTTATTCTTTCATTATTTGTTTCTTCAGACAGGATGTATGTAGGCATGTTTGCTTTGAAGAACATGTCCTTATTACATACTCTATTTTCTGGTGACTATTGGCTGTGCTCAATTGTGTCAATAAAGATTGGATCTTCATAGATCAGTTTTTCTTCTTTTAATTTTATTATTTTTTTCTTGATGTTTTTTATATTTTTTCTAACATCTTGGATAATGCTATCTCTTGAAGCTTCTGTATTCTTCTTTATCTTTTTCTCTCTTGTTTCTTTTGCTCCATTTAACTTGTTTGTAGGAGTTTGGTTTATGCTTAATAAAAAATTTTCTTGTTGCATTTCTTGTAGCATATTAACATTGAGCTCCTCCATTTGGCCAATGACTTCATTTATCATTTGGGTTGGTTTTTTTGTAGTATTTTTTCTTTTTCTGCATCTTGACATTTTTTTTTTGTTATTGATGTTTGCATCTTCTTTGTGTTGTTTAGTTTCTCTATTCCTTTCATTTTTTTCTCTTCTTTGAGTATTTCTTTTTTATTTATATTTGTAATATATTTAACTGATTTTGGGTTCTGACTCATCAGTTTAAGTCTTTGTGCCTATTTATTTATTATATCTTCTTCGAGCCAGCTTAGTTCTGCTAAACTCCGGCTTTAAGAATTTGTCCATAAAGTAGTATATCACTTAGTGTAATATAGTTTGGGCTGTTTATTGCTAAGTCTTTAGCTATATGCTCTACATTACTTGGTTCTTTTGCAGGCATTATTAGAATTTGATCCAACAATTCAGAGTTTAAATATCTTAGATTTTTATTATCTGCCTCCTTGATGTAATACATAATGTCTGTATTAGTAGCCTGATCCATTTGATTTACTTGTTGGGTTTCTAACTTGTTTAATTTCTTTTTATGTTGCTCATATGTACTCTGTATTGTGCTACTATTTACTACTATTTATCTATCTATTTCCTAATTGGAAATGTGACTTTGTTGTTTGTAGTTTGTTGTTATTGTTTAAACAATTACATGTTTCTTTTCTGTTTATATGGGCAGATTTGCAGAAAAATCTTAATCATGTGATTGATGTTTTATTAGTGTCAAATTTTATGCTCCACCTCAAATCATATAGTTATCTCACGTCAAACCCATGAGCCAACCTCAAAACCTATGAGACTATACTATAGGTATTTGAATTGAGCTTCTTTATAAAAATATATAGATTATTATATTTAAACTAATTTTAA
>CAJVQA010011774.1:0-10513 GCA_910591915.1 Cetraspora pellucida
TACTGTTATTATCTCGAACCGTTTGCCTACTGCTGTGTAGTAAAGTGAACTACTATACCTCCACCCCGTATATATTTACAATAGTCAATCACTGTACCAGGTGACCTTGTTACTTGGTTGTATTGTACCAAGAAGGCTGCAACTCTGTAACAATGGCTTTTGTACAATGAATTCTATATGACAATCATCATATTAAAACAATTAAAAAGGTTTTTAAAAATAGAAACAGCTAGATTGAGATAGATTTTGACTGCAAATTCAGTAAAGATGCAGCAATAGATAGAATCAAAGAAAAAAAAAAGAGACTGACTAAAGCTTATTTTAAAAGAAACAAAAAGCCAAGAAAAGAAACTAAGCTGCCAAACAGTAAACAATAGTGAAAGAACCAAAAATAAACCCAAAGAATACAAGAAAATTAGCAAAAAAAAAGATGATAAAAACATGTATTTAGCAGAAGATAAATTAGAGTTATATATATACCTAACAATATAGGATCTATTAGCAAACATAAATGTAGAAGAAGTAGAATACTTGTATAGAAGTTTTAAAAAAACTCAAGTAAAATGCATTAAAAGATCCAAATATAAAGCCTTAGCTGTAGTTAGAGCAAAAAGTATAAAAGAAAAAAACATACCATGCTTTTTACCAATTAGTATATACAGGTTGGCAAGAGTAACTATAGGTAAAAAAGACTTCAATTAATCTAATTCACAAAACTATTTCATAGCAAAAATATTAGAACTTTCAAGTGATGCATTAGAAGTATTACTACTATAATGCTTAAAAAAAAGATGAACAAAATTAGTATATATACTATTTAACAGAAATGAAAATTAGAGAAAATTAGTAACAATAACATTTGTAACAGAGGAAGAAATAAGTGTAACACAAACAAAGCCAATAAGATTCAACAATCATCTATTATTTTGATCAAACTATGTTGAAAAAAAAAGAAAAAATAAAAGGAAAAGTGATACTACAAGTTACAAGAGAACAGACTATAACAGTAAAAGCTCTGATGAAAAAATATACAAAAATAATTTAAAAAAAAAGTAAACAAAAAAATAATAAAAACAGAAATAATGACAGAAACAGATAGCAGTACAGAGAAAACTTAATGATCAAAAGTCAGCAGCAGAAGAAAATAAAGAAAGAAAAGACAGCTCAATCTTAGCTACAAGAAGAAATCTTACATATCAAAAATATTTTAAAATGAATACTAGAAAGATTAAAAAGAGTAGAAGAAGACAAAAAGAAGAATAAGATAACTTAATCTAAATGCTCCTAAGAGTGTGACAGTTGATTCAATAAATATAAACAAGAAAATTGAAATATTTTTGTAAAAGGAAAGAAAGATTTTTAAAAAGAAAAGAAAAATTAAATTTTCTTGTCAAAAAGAAAAAGGATACAGAAAAGAAAAAAAAGAAGTTAAAAGTATAAGAACAAGATGAAAACCACTAAAAGAAAAATAAAAAGAATAAAAAAAAAGAATTAAAGCTAGCATGTCACAACATCAACAGACTAAAGACCAAAGGTTAAAAATTGGAAATCTGCTTGGCTGAGCAGAAGAAAAAGAAATTGCAATATTAGGAGTTATAGAAACAAATATTACTGAAAGAGAAGAAAGGTTTCTAATATATGTGACAAACAAGAACTATATAGAGTACTGAACAAACATAGCAGAAGATAAGAAAAAAGGATCAAGTATAGGAATTCTAATAGAAGAACAATAGAAAAAGCATATGGGTGTAGTTAAGAGAATAAGTGAATATATAATAAAGATCATGCTATACTTCAAGCAATTGGAGTTAGTAGTAATAGAGTTTATATACAATCAAATAACAAGATGATAGAAAAAAACATCTAATAAAAGATTGTAAAAATAATTACTAAATAGAAAAGACAAACACAAGTTATGATTATAAGTGACTTTAATCATATAGCAAACAATATATTAGATAAACAATATACACAATCAGCAAATTTTAAAAGACTACTAATCTTTAATTAGATAAGAAAACAAAACTTCATAAACATATATAAAAATATACATCCAATAAGCAAAAATTACATATAGTTAAACAAAAAAGTTGCAACAAGAATTGACTATATTTGGGTATCAGAAAAACTGACCTTGGGTTTGCAAAAAGAAAATATTAAGAAAACAGAAAGAATTACAGATAGCAATTATAAAATAATAATTGCAGAAATATGGATTAAACATATAAGAAGAAAAAACAGCAAAGCAGAGGTTAAAAGAAAAGGACAATTAAGAATATTATATTTATATGATTAAGCAAAACCAAAAAATTAAAAAATTATATATAAGAGCTTCAAAAGTGATTAGAAGTAAAAGAAAGTCTAAAAAACATTCAAACAGAAGTGCAAGATATATAGAAATATATAAATAAAATAAATAGTATATAGGATACAATAGAAGAAGCAATTATTACTGCAGCAAATAAGCATATACCCAAAAAGAAAATATACAACATAATGGCAAATAGAAAAACTAGTTAAAAAACATAGCAACAAGAAAAAGATATCATAAAGCTACAAAGATTAATTAAATATGCAAAGACAAAAAAGGACCAAAAAGTAATAAAAAAAGAAAGAAGCAAGACAAATGAACAATTAAAAACACTAGGCAACAAAATAGGTGCAAAACTGCCAAAATTACAAAGTTATTGGTCACATGCCTAGATAAAAAATATAAAAGTATAGCAAAGACTCTTACAAGAAAAAAAGAAGAAAGACTAGAAACAAGTACAAAGAAGGCAAATAAAAGAAAATATAAACAAGAGATATAAAATAATCAAAATAGACCAAAAAAAAATACTTACCAGTTTTCTAAATAAATCATATAAAAAGATAATGCTTGATAGGCTTGTTAAGTAAGAGAAAGAGTTGATATATCTAATAACAAAGCCAAATGAGATAAAAACAAATGTAGTAGAACATTATAAAATATAATTTAGAAAAAAAAATACCAAATTAAAAACAATGACAAAAAAGTGAAAGGAGATATACAAACTGAGAGAAATTATCAGAAAGAAATGGTATGCAGAAGTTGAAGAAAGGATTAAGAAAAAAGAATGAAAAAAGATACTGAGAAAGTTAAAAACAGGAACAGCTCCAGGTATTTTAGATATAAGCTATATATTGATCAAAAGGCAGAAACAAAAATACAAGAAGTCTTCAGAAGCTTTGCAGATCTATGCTTAAAAGTAAAAGAAATTCCAATAAAGTAAAAGGTAGCACAAATTTATCCTATACTAAAAAATGTAGAATAGCAATATAGTTTAAACAACATCTGCTTAATAGTATTGATTGAAACATTCAGAAAAGTTATGACAAAGATAGTAACAAAAAGGCTTGTCAAAGTATTTATGAAAAGAAAAATACTAGAGGACCAAACTATGCAGACCTTCCAAAAAACTCAACAGAGCAACCAGTACAGATTTTAAACATGATAATAGAGAAAGCAAAAGAAAAAAATATGAATACTATTACAGGATATGAAAAAGGCATTTAACTCAGTTTTTCTTAAAAGTCTTAAACTAGCATTGCAAAGAGTCAAAATACCTAAAAGAACAATTAAATATATACTAAATCTTTTTCACAAAAGGCAATTAAAAATAATTACAGTCTACAGCCTAACAGAAGAACTAATAACAGAAGATGAAATAGATAAAGGTAAAGTAATCTTGCCATTAATATAGTGTCTCTTTTATAACCTATTATTAGAGAGAATTCAAGAGAATAAAAGTTTAGAGTATGCAATCAAGCAACAGTTACAAAGAGGTATGCAATGTAATAATATTACAAGATATCATTAAGTAACAATTGCATATGCAGATAATACAATATAGATTGCAAGCAGTAAAGAGTAATTGTTAAAGATCTTAGAAATATCTAAAGAGTTTTTTGAAATAAACAATATAAAAATAAATAGATTAAAGTTGAAATTAATAATAATGAATATGAAAATTCAAAAAAAAGAAAGAACAGTAATATATAGAACAAGCAAGATAATAAAAAAATCAAGACATAAAATAGTTCATTTATTAGAAATATAATTAAACAACAGAATGCAAGAGATATAAGTAAAGAAGAAGGCAAAAGGAATAGTAAGTCAAACTATAAGAGATCTAAAGTACAAAAAAATAATGATAAGTCAGATTGTATATATAAATAATATAGTAATAATATTCAAACTAAGCTATATGTTACAGTTACAAAAATGTCAAACAGAAGTTTAAATAAAATACATTAACTAATAATAAGTCTGGCAAAACAAAAGAATAGCCTGCAAAGAATAATAGAAAACTGTATAATGAAATACAAAGATCTTGGCAGCTGTAGAATATTGCAACAAGAGTTAACTATAAAGCAAATGAGTAGTCTTTTGGCAAGACTGAACAGACAAGACAGTCTTAGACAGCTAACAAAGCTGAGAATAACACAAGACTGTCAAAAAGCAAACTTAACAGAAAACATATAGAAGACAAAGAAGCAGCCAGAAATTGAAACATATTTAAAGAATAATTTAGCATGCCTTACAATACTTAAAGCAAAAAAACTAAAAATAAATATTAGAATGAAAAGTAAACTATGGACAATGTTTGAATATAGTAATCAAATACAAGAACTGATAGATGCATATTTGTAGAAAAAAAAAGCAGTTAGAGTAAATAAAACAGGTCTATTATATCTAAACCAACTACTTAATACAAGAAGAGAAAAGTTAATTATATGGCAGCAATTTAAAAACTATTAAAACCAATCAAGTAAAAGAAAAAAAGCAAAATAGTTTAAAGTAATTAAATCAAAAGTGCTCAGTAGTCCAGAAAGTAGAATAGTACAAAAATGCTTTAGAACAGGCAGACAGAATACTCAAGCAATGCAAGTCAAATAGAAACATATATTAGAAGATAAAAGAAGGAAAGAGTAGATAGTATATAGCATATGAGATTACAGATAGCTTAGAAAAATAGTTAAAAAGAAAAAGAAAAAAGTATTAATTGAATATTGGCAAATGGAATGCAAAAAGAATAAAGTAGCAACTAAGATCAACAGATGTGAAAGGTGTATAAAGAAGAAAGAACAAATAAAGAACAGTTGCCAGCAATAAATAAGATAAACAAAAACATTAATATGATTTCAAATAAATTAATAAGAAAGGATAGCAATCAAATTAAGATAACAACAGACTAAATAACAAACAAAATAAAGATAGACAAACCAGAAATAAATGAATGCAAGCTAAAAGGTTTTATAATAATAGAAGAACTAGAGATAGAAATTATTAAATGACAGAAACTAGAAGAAGATATTAATCAAGAAATAATAGAAGTTCTAAAAAGAAACATTATGAAAGACAAGAACAAATATACAATATATACTAATAATGCAATTAATAAGAACAATAATAAAGAGCTAGCATCTAAGAATAATATAGATATAAGATAGGTTCAAACAAATGAAATGCAAGAATGACCAGAAGAAAAGATAGCACTTGAACTAGAAGGATGACAAACATTGACAATAGCAGAGTTGATAGCAATTTGGGCAGCAATATTAATAATACCTAGAGAAAAACAAATAGAGATATATACAAACAGTAATGCTACAATAAGAAACATTAATAGAAGCCTAAAACAAGCAGACAAAAACAAGATTATTAAAAAGAAGAATGCAATATGAATAATGAAGATTAAAGATCTTGTCAAGACTAAAAACATTCAGATAGATTGAGTTAAAGTTAAAAGTTATAGTAAAGATAAATAGAATGATAAAACTGATAGTTTAGCAAAGAAATAAATAATGAGTAGGAAAATAGTACAAACTGAAGAAGTCAGTCATAAAGAGATAGTGTACTGTCTAGAGTGAAAAAACAGATGAACTGATCAGCAAGAATGCTTTGCAAGTTAGTAATGAATGCAAGACTAGGAGCAGAATAGAAAGAAGTGAGAGCAATTAAAGATTTAGCATCAGAAGCAGAAATCACAATTTATGATTGAACTTGTTTTTAAAAAAGAATAAAGATAACTAAGAGAATACACTGCACAATAAGAAGAAGCAGCTTTAGAAGAAGTGCATTTATTAAATGCATAATAAATAAACTTTCAACTTTGAAAGAACTTAACAGAAGAAGGCCAGATATATACACAACAGTAGAATGCCAAGTATGCTAAAATAAAGTAAAAAAAATGCAAGCATATCTGGCAGTATGCAAAGAACAAAGAAATCTCTAAAAGAGAATCCAAAAGATGACCATTGCAACAACATGAAAGAATTGAAAAAAAAAAATAATTCAGATTCCTCTATATATATTATATAAGGTGTTCTTTAGAAAAACAGTGACAGAAAAAAAATAAATAAAAGAAGTACTAATAAGAGGCCTAATTTCAAAAGAAACACAAGACAAACTAACACAGCTCCTAAACACAAAATCAAGATAGCAGTTTGTGAACATAATAGCAATAACATCCTAAGACATATTTTATGAACAAGTATGAAGAATATGTTGTGAAAAAGTTAACAAATAAGAAAAAAAAATTAAAATAACAGATAAAATTAAAAGGAAAAAAGATGAAAAGCTGAAAGAACCAAAGAAAAGAAAGAAGGCAAATCAGAAAAAATAGAAGAAAAGAAAGAAAAAGTATGAAAAAAAAGTAAGTTAAGAAAGAAGCAATAAAGACAATGTTGAGGCTTGTTATAAAAGAAAGAAAACCCTTTTATTATAGACTTTAACTAGTCAAACAAGCAGCTTACTTCTGTTTGAAGTAATATAGCAGATTGCACTTAGGTACCATTAAGATGGTCAGATAATACTAAACTTAGATATTAGAAATATTTATATAGTTACAAATATATTTTCAAAATCTTAATAAAGTACTAGTATGATTGTTTATATATAAAAAAAAAAAAAAGACTTGTTTATATGTTATACTAGTAGTTTGAATATTAAAATAATTGAAGATTATTTTTAATAGAATTGGATAAGTTTTTTGATATACTTTCTACTAATTTAGTAAATTAGTATATTTTTTAATAATATTAAATAAAAGATAATTGTTTAATTTATTAATATGTAATTCTTGTTTTAAAGTATTTTTAATAATATAATTAGTAATTAATTATTTTATTTTTAGTTAATTATATAAGTTTTAAAAAAAATTTTTTGTAGTTTTAATTAGATTTTTCAGATCATTAAAGCTTAGTAAACTTATTTTATTCTTATAAACATAATAATTTATAGCTTCTTGAATAGTTTTTTTAGTATTAACAGCATCTATTTTATTAAATATTTTTAATTTAGTATAAGGATCAAAAACAATAAAAATAATAAAAAACTTATTTATTATGTTTTAGTATTCTTTTATTTTTTGGTTTATTAATATTGCAGCTTTATTTTAAAAAAATCTATTTTGTTTAATATATTTATTTAAATAATCTTGAATATTTAAAAATATTAAATATATATATATGATTTTAATTAAGAGAATTCTTCTTAATGATCACTCAAACACAAAATTAGTAAAAAAAAAATTGACTTTCTGTATAACTAGTAATAGAAAATACTTTAGACAATACTAAAAAAAAGTAATAGCAACAAAAAAAGCATCAAATAAGCTTAGAAGCAAAGAGCACTGCAAATGTTAGCCAAATAGTTATAAGAAAAAACCAAAGTTTTTTTTAGAAATTTTAGTAAGAAAATAATAATTGTAAAAAATTGCTAGTGACTCTGTATATAGATCTGTTTATATTACACAAACAATATATATAGATTAAGCAAAACAAATACATGCAAAATATTAGAGTAAAATAGAATAGATGAGCCAATTGTAAAATAGTAGACAAAAAAGATACAATAAGAATATATGATAGAATATTCTAGAAATGAATAAAATTGTAAAAATAAATAAAAGCCTCTTTGAAGAATATAGAAAAAGCCTACAAGCAATCTTTATAAAAAGAGCATACTAAGTTATGAATAGCATATATAACAAAAATTTTTTTAATAAGGCAGGCAAAACATATATAGTGCCAGATAAAAAAAAACAGAATTGTTGCAATGCTTACAAACCAAGACCCAAATAAGGTGGCTCTTTTATGATTAACAAGAGAAATATTAGAAAAAGCCAAGAACATTCTAAAAAAAAGTTAAATTTAAATATAAAAAACTAAGACTTGGTAATAGAAGCAAAAAAGAAACAATCATAGCATAACCAAAACAAAAAACAGTAACTAATAATAAAAGAAAACAAAGAAATAAGCATTGAGCAAAAACAAAAAAAGAAAAGAAATATAAAAAAAAACTTGAAAGTATAGAAAAACAAGAAAAGGCTAATGCATTACAAAAAAAAAATAGATAGAGATAAGTACAAAAAGAAATAACAGTATTAGTTAAATCCTTTATTCAGAAACAAGAAATTGAAGAACAAAAGGAAATAAATGAATAAGAAGATATAAAAATGAATAGCAAATAGTCAAGATAGAATATACTAAAAAAAGAAAAAAAAGTCAAAAGAGAAAAAAGCAAGAAATAAAAGAAGAAATTGATATAATAAGAATAGTATTAAAACAGAGTATATAAACATTAAGCAAAAGAAACTGTAATCAAAACAATAGTTTAATTACTAATATACTAGCATATGATGTTCTTGGCAAAATAAATAAAGTTTATTAAATAGTCTCTAAAAAATAATATATATATAAAAGGTATTAAAAAAGTATTCAAAAGAGAAAATCTTTAGATAAAGGTAGTCTTTAATTGTAAATACAGCAGAAATGAAGCTATATAAAAAATTAGTAAAAAGGAAAATGATTGGTACAAGATAATATCAGAATATGAAAAAAGAAAAGAAGACAAAAAAAAACAACAAAGAGACTATAAGAAAGAACAATAAAATAAAAAAAGATATATACCAAACTTTAGAAAGAAGAAGCTTAACAAAAGTGAGAACAAAAGAAATTTGAACAATAACAAATATAAAGAAGATAAAAGATTTAACAATATAAGCTATTTGACAATTTGAAACTTACTAGCCAATATAAACAAAAGAAAAGTAAAGTATATTTGCAAAAGAATTAAAAATGTACAAATAGTATGCATTAAAAAATTTAAGTACAAGACTTTAGTAGTAATTTAGATACAAAAAATTGAAAAAAACATCTTATAGTCACTACTAGCAGACAATAATAAGCTGATAAGAGTAACAAAAAGAAAAGAAAATTATGAAGCAAGAGAAGAACAAAAGAAGCACACAACCAAATTAATGAAGTTATCTAAAAATGTTTCAAAAGTCTTACTATTACAGTGTTTAAAAAGTAAAAGAATAAAGTTTGTATATATTACTTCAAATCGAAACAAAAACTAAAAAAAAACAGCAATAATTATGTTCACAACAAAGAAGAACATAAAGGCAGGTTAATCAAAACTAATTATATATAATAAGTTTTAAGTATATTAAATAAATAAAAGAAAATAAGAACTGAAAAAAAAAGAAGGCTTTAGATAAGAAAGAAGAAGAAGCTAGAATAGGTTTAGTCAAACCTCTAATACAGATAAAGATAGAAACAAAAAAAAAGATCAATGAAACAAAACATATACAAGAAAAAAAAAATAGAAAAGATCTAAGAATAAAAGACCAAATAATAGAAGAAGAAAATAACAACCAAAATCAGAATACTAAAAACCAAAAAAGATATAGAAGCATAGATGAATAAGAAGAAAAAAATTTTTGAGAAAAAAACTAATAAAAAAAAAACTCAGCATCAAGATAAAGATGCATATATAAAAAATATATTAGAATGAATTTTTTGGAAAAATTAGAAAAATTAGAAAAAGTGAGTAATCCAATATGAAATAATATAGCTAGACACTTCTAAAGATGTCTTAGTTGAAAGTATGAATATAGATAAAAGAATTGAAAAGTTTTTATAAAATAAAAGAAAAGCTTTTGAAAATGAAAAAAAAGTATAACCTCTTATCTGAAAGAAGAAAAAAGCAAAAAAGAAAAAGAAAAAGAAAAAAGAAAAAGTATAAAAATAAAACAAGAACAGTTAAAGAAAAGATAAAAAAGGAAGAAAAAAGATTAAAATAGCATGTCATAATGTTAATAAGCTTAAAACCAAAGGTTAGAAACTCAAAATTCTGCTAGGCTGAGCAAAAGAAAAAGAAATTACAATACTAAAGATTACAGAAACAAATCTTACAGAAAGAGAAAAAAGATTCTTAACACATATTGCAAATAGTAGATATATAGAATTTTGGTCAAATATAGCAAAAAAGAAGAAAAAAGGATCTGGTATAAGTATCTTGGTTAATAAACAATAGAAGAAACATATTGGTGCTATTAAAAAAATAAATGAGTATATAATAGAGCTCATATTATACTTTAAGCAATTAGAGTTAATAGTTTTGATAGTTTTTTTTTTTTTTAAATATTAAGGTGAGTACTTGCGACCCAGGATTTTATTGATAGTATATTTGGCTAATAGTTGC
>CAJVQA010011775.1:0-10513 GCA_910591915.1 Cetraspora pellucida
TAAAAGTAATAGGTTTGATGATTAATATTATGATCAGTTTTGTTGATTTCCATGAATTGTTTTTCAGCAGATTCAGCAAGTTCATGAAGAAATTTAATTGGAGTTGGAGTTTTAAATGAAGCTGGATGTTCATTATCTTTGTAGAAGATTAAAAAGTCTAAGATAGAATAAGTCCATGCTGGTTGGTTAGGTTTAGTAGATGGGTTTGATTTATCAGAAACTGGAGCAGAAAATTTTTGAAAGATTGATCAAAATAATATGTCGAGAGATTTTGAAAATTATATTTAGTATCAGATGTAAGAACTGTGTATTTATGTTTATCAGAGTTTTTGCAAGTATGAACATAAAAAAGAGCAAGTTTTCTAACTAATAAAATATGCTCTTAAAGAGATGTAATAGATTCAATAATGAAAGATTGGAATAGTAACTTTTTATGCTCTTTAGCATATTTGGTTGTTGTTTAATATTTGAGAAAGTTAAGAACTTTAGTTTTTATAATGTTTGGAGAGTGACGTTTATAAATTTTAAAGAATTTATCAAACCAGTTTTTAAGAATTGCTTTGTATAGTTTAAGAGAAGGTATTTGGAAGGTATTTTTAAATTTTTCTGTATTATATTGAAAAAAATATTAATATTTAATTTTTCATCATTTTGTATTTGAAAAGGAGCTTTGTTAATTAAGTTATAACTAATGTTATAATGTAAAGTAAGATGAAGTGGTTGAAGATTTAGATCTTTTGCAAATTTTTTTGCGTGAATTGTTTTATAAGTAGAGTTAATAAAGAGATGTAAATATGCAAGATTAATAGCAACTTGAAGTTGATTTTGAAATGTATATGGTGGGATAGTATAATGAGATTAGAAAATTTTTTTATAATTGAGTTTTGTAAAGAGTATAGTAAGAAATTTAGAGAGAATAAGTTTTAGAGTATTAATTAAGATTCTTGTAGGAATTGGAATATGAGTATCAATTGATGGATTAGTTTTATAAACTAAGTCCACTAAGAATTTGGGTTTTCGTTCTGTCATATTTTTTAATAAATAATCAAAAGAATATTTAAAAGTAGATTTAATATCTGGGTTTTTAGAAGGAATGGTTTTATCAGATACGAATTAAATTAAATTGGGTTTAAGAAACTCAAATAATTGTTGAGAAAGTGGAGTATTAAGTTTTGAGTTGGGTTCCATTTCTTTTGTAACTGGAAATAATTTAAACCAGTCAAGATCTTGAGAAGTATCATGTTTTTGTTGTTGAGATTTGGTATTTTTTTTTAGGAAATTTAGATAAAATTTCTTTGAAGAGTTTCAATTTTTCAGTTTTGTTAAGTAAAAGAAATTTGAATATATGAGCCATTTTCTTTTATTTTTGAGTTAAAGATTTAGTTTAAGGAAGATGATGTAATTTGATATCAATAATTCTGTGAGTACAACTATGATAAATGAGTCAAGTTCTAAAAAGAATTGCCGTGATATAATCTGGTGAATGTTTGTTTTCTTAAGAAAGAACATAAGGAAGATTTTTGATATTGCATAAACACATATATGAACATGTTGAGAGTAAGAAATAATAGCAGTTGGTGTAGGATTGGTATTGAATGAAAGAAAAAGAATAGTGAAATTAGGAAGTTGGGTTACAAGTTGTTTAACAATTGGAGATACAGGTAGAGTATTACTAATTTTTTTAGAGTGTTTAGTCAAAATAATTGGAGAAGTTTGCATATTAAAAAGACCGAGAGTAGTAGGTTAAGAAATTTTGTAGTAGCAAGAGATAAAATTTGTATAAAATTGACCATATAAGCATGTGCTAATAGTTAATTGGGTAGGAACTTTGAAGTAATGTTATTTTTTCTTAAGACTTTCATATTGATTAGGGTTAACATCTGGTAAAAAAATACAGAGTAATTTGGAAGTTTCCTTATTCATACCAAGTCCATGACGGCCTCTGTATTTAGAATAATAATAATCCATATCATAGGAGTCTGGTTCAGTTGTTGTAAGAGTAGGCATTTTGAAATATTTTGTTAAATAAAAGGTTATAGGTATATAGTTATGCAAGGGTAGTAGGCAAATACAGGAGTTTAAATATAGTTATAGCTTAATATAGATTTATGTAATTTTGTAATAAGGTATTATCAAATTTTAATTTATAATAAACTATAATAGTAGGTGTAACTAAATATTAGTCACCAGTATAATATAGTATTAGTACAAGGTACAATTTTTGTATAAAATTAATTAAATCCAAATATGGAAAAGAATAAATTGTATATTAAATGAGATTCTATTTAAGGATATATTGGTAAATTTAGTGTAAATTTAATTAAATATAAATTTAAAAATGATCTGATATTATACGAAAAATGTGTAAGGATGAGCAGACTAAGGTAAAGACAAAAATTAAGAAAAGAATTTTTATAAGAGAGTAAAAATTAAATTTGACTGTAATTTAGTTAATATTTGGTCAAAATTTTTCGTTTAGAGCTTATTTTGACCAAAAAAATATACTCTACACTTTTAGTTAAGAGTATAGAATAGGTTGTGACAGTAGCTTTTGAATAATAATTAAATTTGTAAATTCTAAAAGCCAAAAGCTATCAGTACGTTTTTCTCTATGAGTTTAAATTCTAAAGACTTGAAACTTTCAGAATAAATGTAAAATATAGTGCTGAACAAGTTTACTTAAGAGCCGAAAGCAAATTAACTTAGTAAAATAAATAGTTATAAACGTTTTTGTACAGATGACTTTTTAGTTAAGATTTGTGTAAAGGATTTGCAGAAAGAGTTTCCCTGATTTTTTTTGAGCATATAAGTTAACTTTAGTATTATACATATATTTTTTATATATAATACTTGTATACTTGTCATTTTTTTAGTATTTAAAAGTCTTGTTATTATATATAAAATTCTTTTGCTCTTGACTTGATTTGGTTTTTATTGAGTTTGCTGTTAAGCCAAATTTTTAAAAATCTTGTAATTTTTTTTTTATATATCTATTCATTACTGAGTTTGATTTTTTTATTTTTTTTAAATTCACTTGAGTTCATAATAATTAACTTTGACTTTTTTTTATTTATTTGAATATCATTTAGTTCAAAAAAGTCTTCTGCAATCTGTAGTATTTGCTTTATTTGCTTTTAACTATTTGTTATTCAAGTTGTATCATTTGCAAAAGCTACTACCGCCTGTTTCTAACTTATCTTTGTTGAATAGTTTAAACTATTGTTATATAAATTTGAGACTTTTATCATATAACCTAGTTTTGGATCTTTTTAAATTCTCTTAAGCAAAGAATCATAGAAAATTCTCTATATTAAAAGTAAAAGCATCTCACTCTGTTCTATTTCATCATTTATTACAAATGCTTCTGTATAACCCTAGTATGTAATTATTCTGAATTGTTTGTCTTGAAAAAGATTTAAGATTATTTTAATTATTATTTCTGAAAGTTTAATTCTTTTTATAGCTGTCTTTAAAGCTGTTAATGATACTAAGTTAAAAATTTTTTTTATGTTTTGTAGAATTAACAAAAGCTCCTTATTGTTTTCTTTTGCATCTTCTATTAACATGTTTATAATATGCATTGGCTTTTTTGTTGAATTTTCTAGAAGATCTGCAAAGTTTAAACCTCTAAGAATATTTTTTTGATAAAATATTCTGGCTAATTTTTTGGCTAGAATCTTTGTTATACATTTTGAAATGTTTCTTATAATGCTATTGGTCTGATATTACTAATATTGTAGTGCTATTTACCTTTTTTTGAAATTGGATAAATTTGTAATATTTTTTACTTCTTTGGTATTGCTTTTATTTTGATACAAATTTTAGCAAATGTTCTAAAAATTTTATGTGCTTTAATTTCAGCTACTTGGATTAGTATATATATAATGTCTGAAATTCCTGATACTGTTTTCTTTTTAAGCTCTTGAATTATTTTATTTCATATTTTTTAAAAATATTTTGATTAAGACCTTTGTATTATTTTTTTTAATAAACTCTTTTGGTTTATATATTTTTTCTTATATTTTTTTTGCAAATATTTTGGTCAAAATAATGTAGTTTAAACTAATTTTGGTAATGTTCTTTTGTTTTTATAAGTACTTTTGCTAGCTTAATAACTAGGCTTCTTTGTTCTTCTTCTTTATTAATGAGTCTGTCTAGTTGAATTTTCTTTGTTGGTTTGTCTAATAGGCTTATTAGCATTTTACCTTGTTTTTTATCATTTATTTGATGTTTTTTTTTTATGTTGTCTTTTATTTTTTATTTTTTTGTCCTTTTAGTTCACTGATTCTTCATGCTTAGAGTATTCTCTATCAATCTTTTAGATTTTCAATAAGTTCATATGTTCATGATTATGCTAAGTCTATATACATTTTATAATGCTTATTGATAAATCTAATTTCTTTGTTTAGCTCATCTATATTATTTTCTAAAAACACTAGTTTGATGTTTATTTTTTCTATACTAATCTACCTTTTCAATTGTATGAGAGTTTTAGCTAATTAAAATTCTTTTATTTTCTTCTTTTTTCTACTTAAAGTATTTGAAATTTTTTTTGGAATATATTTTCTTGCTATTGTAATAATACTGTTGCTAATTGTGTCCTATCATTTATTTAATTAGTCATATTCTTTAATATTTTTATTTGTCTGTAAAAACTATTGTAAATCTTGAATACTAATCTTTTTTTCTAATATTGAATCAAGCTTCTGTTTATATTTTTTACAGTCATCTTTAGTTGCTTTATCATAAAGAAAGACTGTTCTTTTATAATTTTTTTATTTTTGCTGCATTATATAATGTAATCAGATGGCTTAATTTTATTTTTGCTATAACTGCCTTGTAGTTACTATTTGTACAAGTATCTATTTCTTAAATTTTTGTCTCATAGAAACTATTTACTAACTCTTTTGTAATCAAATATAATTGATTCTTGATTCTGATCTACATTTAGATCATGAAAACTCTCTTGCATTTAGATTAATTACTCTAAATGTATCACTAAACTTTTGTTTTTCTAGTCAGCTGAGCAGTAGATCTGGCTTTGCTTATTTTTTCTTTTAGTTTATCAGTCTGTCTAAGTTTAAGTTTACTGTTGCATTAAAGTTTCCCATAACTACTATTTGTGTTCTTGGTAATCTTTTAACATATTTGTTAATTATTAACTTCTGAATTATTATTAATTTTTTTTTATTATTTGAAGGTAGATAGGCTATTATAATTATAATTTCAACTTGCTTAAAGAAGAAGCTAGCAGAAATTATATATTCATTTGTTCTTTCTATATGATTTAAATGTTTTTCCTATTTTTGGTTAATTAATAATTCTACTTCTAAACCTTTTTTCTTATCTGGATTTGTACTTGACCAAATGCTTTTGTAATTTTCTAAATTCTTTGCTAAAAAAAAACATTCTTTGACTAAAATGTTTGTTTTTGCTAGATCTATTATGTCTAATTTATTGTTGATTATCTAATTGTAAAATGGTTTTAACTTTTGCCTATTTGATTTAAGCTTATTAATATTGTGTGTTGCTAATTTCAATTCAATTTTTTTATTCTTATATACCCTATAAAAAAAATATACTAAAATTATTTTGAATTAATACTAAAAATTTTTTGTATTAAATTCTGTATAAAATTTGATATAAATTCTATATCACTTCATATAGAATATTTATACAGAAACTTTTTTATTCATAATTTAAAAGGTATATAGGGTGGAGTCAATAGAAATAGGACAAATTGATCTAATAGATTTGTCCTATTTCTATTGACTCCACCCCATATATTGTGTTAAGTTTAATATATAATAAATATAAGTTTTGTACTTAATAAATATAAATTCTCTATTTAATAAATATAAGTTTTGACTTAATAAATATAAGTTCTGTATTTAATAAATATAAGTTCTATATTTAATAAATATAAGTTTCTTATTTAATAAATATAAATTCTGTACTTAATAAATATAAGTCTGTATTTAATAAATATAAGTTTCATATTTAATAATTATAAATTTTGTACATAATAAATATAAGTTCTATATTTAATAAATATAAATTTTGTACATAATAAATATAAGTTCTGTATTTAATAAATATAAATTCTGTAGGATGTGGTAAGCTAGTAAAGTGGTCAGGTTGTCAACCCTCCAAGTAGTAGGTTGGGTATTCAAATCCTATTGACAATGAAAATTTGGATAATTATTTATATAATATTTGTATTACAGCAATTGTTACTAATAATTGGGTTAGGATATCTGTAATGGCAGTCACACCAGCACGACTGGCAGGTTATAGGGCATCTGTGCAATATTGGAGTTATATGGAGGAATGCAAACTGACAAATCAGGTGGTACAAACACTAGTTAAGTCTTTGTAGCTATATAAATCTGTTAAAATTGAGTAACAAGAAGTCCATTTGAGAAAACCTGAGTAGAGAGATAGCTAGATCTTCGATGGCCCTACTGTAAAGGCTAGCCTGGTGAAATGGATACCCAGGTCTAGTACCTGGTTTTAGTAGCCAGACAGGCAAGAACCTTTGGGTTGGGAGTCTCAGAAGTATCACCAACCAGGCTGCCGAAATGAACCAAAGAAAAAGGATATTGGGTCAACCTAATATACCGATAGACTGGTCATAGTCTTATACAGGCTATCTGGATTGGGAATTTGGTAAAAGAGCAAGAAAAAAGGCAGGGGCATACTAAAGTATCAGGGTTATGCTGTGAAGTAAATGCTAGGTTCTAAGTGAACTCTACAAGAGCATAGCAGTTTAATAGTTAGCCCTGACCACAAGTGTTGATTCTGTCATAGCAATACCTAGGTCACTGTAAAAATAAGTACAGAAGGCTCTGAGGGGTTTACCTCAAGGATAAATTAGTCCTAAGGTTGAGGATGATAATCTGGTACATCTGAGATGACCAGTGATGTTAACACAGATTACAGGTTTAGAGAGTTTAAAGTAAAACACCCAAGCAGGAGTGTTAGGTACGGCAATTAATAAGGAACTTTTGGGCAGACTCCTTAAATAGGTAATATAGAAAAGTTACATGTGTAACCAATTGTATGATCTCCTGTAGTAGTTCATTGAACCACAATACCGATAAGTGATTAATAAAAGCAAAAGACTAAAGAGGTCACCTTAATACCAAAAATATATATATATATATAAGTTCTGTATTTAATAAATATAAATTCTATACTTAATAAATATAAGTTCTGTACTTAATAAATATAAATTCTGTACTTAATAAATATAAGTTCTGTATTTTATAAATATAAATTTTGTGCTTAATAAATATAAGTTCTGTATTTAATAAATATAAGTTCTGTATTTAATAAATATAAATTACATATTTAATAAATATAAATTCTGTACTAGGATGGAGATTCTAATATAGTGGTTGGATTGTTATCCTTTAAGTGGCAGGTCTAAGGTTCAAATCCTACCTATGATGAAATTTGAAAATTATATTTGCATTATGATAACTGTTTTCTGTTAATCAGTTGGCCTTATATGGCTGTTACCCAGATACACCAAGTCGGGTCTCCCAACATTAAGAGCTTAGGCATCTATGCAAAATGTAACATTATATATACATAGAGAAATGTTAACTGATATTGTATAAGACTTTAGTACAAACCCATGATAAGACCATTAGGTGTAAAAGACTAAAGAACCAAGATGACAGAAACCCACTTGGAAATTCCTGAGTAAAGAGGTAATATGAACTTTCGATGATACTCTCAGACCAGTTGAAGTCCATGAAACACCTTTATAGAAACTGAAGATTAAAACCAGACATCAAATATATGTAGAGGAGCACATAACCAACCAGGCTGCCAGATTCACCAGAAGAAAAGAATATATAAGTATATCATATCAGGCTATCTGAATTGGTAGTCTGGAATAAGACTGATGGTTCTGAGTTGTGGCTAGTAAGAGATGATGAAGAAGATGCCAGGAAGATAGGTGCTAGAGTTCTAATGAACTTACAAGGATAGAAATAGTGTAACATAGTAGTTAAACAGGTAATCTCTATAACTGCAAGTATTAGGTAACTATAATGTGTTGCATAAAACTAGGTCTATATATGTGGGACATAAAGGCTCTAATAAGTTTTCTATTAAGAATAAAGTAGTCCTAAGGGTAACAATAAGCAGCAGAAACTTGGATGGGTGTAGCCTTGAGATGTTCTAGTAATACAAGAAGGATTGCATATACAGAGAGTTTAAATAGACAAGACTTCTAATCAGCTTGCAGGTATGGCAACTAGTATAGAACTTATATAGCAATGTGTAAGCAGACTACTTAAATTAGGCACCAAAAGTGTATATATAACTAGTTGTAATCTCCAATATAAAGAAGCTCCTAGAGGCATCTGTTTTCTAACAAAACTTGAATAAAATATCGCATCTCCAAGATAAGAACTTTAACTATAAAAAAAAATAAAATAAAATAAATTTTGTACTTAATAAATATAAGTTCTGTACTTAATAAATATAAATTTTGTACTTAATAAATATAAGTTCTATATTTAATAAATATAAATTTTGTACTTAATAAATATAAGTTTTGTATTTAATAAATATAAGTTCTGTACTTAATAAATATAATTAAATATAATTTTTTTATAAGTTTTATATATAATAAATATAATTTTTTATAATTCTGTATATTACAAATATAAATTTTTAATAGCAAATTTTTATTATATACAAATTATTGCTAGTATATATATATTATATTATTATTTATATACTAATTTTATATATTAAATATTTTATTTATACTATCTATTTTAGCTAATTTTTGATAATTTTTTTTCCCCTTTACTTGAGCAGTCTTGCTGGTCATCTTTATTATATATTTTTGTATTACATACATACAAATTAGTTCATAAATTCTGGTCCAACATCCCGTGGGTGCTTCTATAAGTCACTGCAAGCAATTTGCCTGCACTGATTGTCTAATTGCAAAAGAAATTAGAGTATGTTAGGGGCTGCATCTGACCACTACTCTACAATAGGATATTGCCAATCTGATAACATCTTCTCATAGAGAAGTAAACAAAAACAAAAAAACTTATATAAAAAAAAACACAGAGGTATAGGGGTAGATGATAAAAGATACAAATGCAAGAAATAAAAGAGAGAAAAGGGAAAAGTAAAAAAAAAAGAAAGGATATGTGTGACTCTTGCCACATGACTATTGGATGGTCACAATTATAAGCCTGTATTGGGCTTTTAAAAATTATAAATTATACTAATAGAAATAACTCTACTATTTTTCTATCTACTAGAATATTTAACAAAAAACCATGTAAGATAAAACTTTGACTTAAATATAGAAAGTCAGCATGGAGTACTGGTTAGTCCGGAGACAGTATTTCATAGGGTTTCAGCAGTTTGAGGCATATATATGAATCATGTTTGTATTGCTGTATTGTTTACACAATCCTAATTAGAAAGTAAATATTGCTAACTGTTTTGGTGTTTTACATGTCAATCTTTTGAAGAAGGTAAACTGAATTGTTCACTTTTTACAAAATTTTTCTCAAAAAAAAAGAGAAGGCATGAGGTGAACCAAACTATAGCTTTTGTGAGTGCTTAACCCTTCTAGGAGTTCCTTGTAAGTTTTATAGTTGTATAGAACTAATATATCCAACACTGTTGTTTACTTTATGAGAGACTTTTGGCTTTCACCAACCACTTCTTCTATAGTTCTAGAGCTTCTTTAAACTGTCATCACAAAGTGATAGCTTCTTTTTCAACTCTATTTTAATGCCCACTATGCATGCCCAGTACTTCAAAGAAGTTTTCATAAAGTTTAATATATTAACTATATTATTTTTTTGTAGTTTAGCATTTTGAAAAATTTGGTCCAGATGATCATCAGGTTGTGCTAATTTTTGATAATAAATAAATATTTTATAATTATTTTAATAGCAAATTTTAACCTTACAATTAACAGATTTTTAATAATAAAAAATATTTTATGTTTATTTCTAAAATTATTTGCCTTTGTAAGATTGCTTTTTAAGTAATTGTTTTTTATATTATTGATTTTTTTAAGAATATTTATTTTTTTACATATTTTGTATTTGTTAAATATATATAACTCTTTGAGAACATTGTACTTTAGCTTAAAAGTTATTGTTTTTTTTAGTAGTAATTAAAATATATATTAAATATAAAAATATTAATATACAATTAAAAATTTTTTATTTTTAAACTTACTATTATTAAGTTCTTGATTCTGATTATTATCACTATTATCAACAGTAGCTAAAATTTTTACTATAATATATATGTATACAGTATTTTAATATATTAATATAAATTTAATAAAACTCTCCTATCAGCAATTATCTTTTTACACTGATGGTTCTGTAATTGATATCAGTACTAACCAATGCATAATGGGTATTGGTTGGATTCAAGTTGATAATAATAACCAAACTACTAATTCCTTTTCTGCTAAAATCAAATTCTGGCCTTCATCTTACAAAGCTAA
>CAJVQA010011776.1:0-10512 GCA_910591915.1 Cetraspora pellucida
TGTTTAAGCATTTCATAGCTTATGCCTGAGGGGCCACAGGCTTTGTTATTTGGAAGTTTTGCAAGTGTATTAGAGATATCTTCTTTAGAAAATTCTGCTAGTACCTCTTGATACCATTCTGAATAAATGTTTGTTTTAGATTGATATTCATTGTTCCAAGAGGAATTATAAATTTGTTGATTAATTTGTCTATATGCTGTCCATTGATTGAAGTGTTGTTGGATATGAGTTTTAATTTCCTGTACTTCTGTAACAACATCATGGTCTGTTTTAATGTTGTCAAACTTTACAGGATCTTTGTGGCGATTTAATATGCTGTTAATCATTGATTTTGGTTGAGACTGAAGTTTATTACATCTTTTGGCTATGTTTTCATTAATTTGTTGTCTAATGTTTTCAATATTACATGCATGATAAAGTGCTTTCCACTCATCATTAGCATTTGAGATCCAGTCAGTTAATAGGTCATGCCTAGTTGGTAAAAAAGGGATTGTAAGATTATCAGCATTATTTAGTTGTTGAATTATATTGTTAAGTTGTGTAGGTATAGGTGTTTGATTTCGTAATGAGGTTTTAATTTGTCAATTATATTTCCTAGTTTTTTAAGACTATGATATAAAAAGAAGGCTTTGGCAGAGTATATGTATTGAAAGTTACGCATTGTGACTTTTTTGTTAGGAATATGTTTGAAAGCAGCTAAGATAACACTGGTTTGGATTTTGTGCCATGTTGTCTTTAAGGATTCTGTTGTATTAACAGTTGTAGGTGTATTGTTAGAACTAAGATTAGTAGCTACTTGGTCAGTATATAATTGCCAAAGCTCTTCATTCATGTTTTTGTAGAAAAATGTTCTTTTTCAGGTTTTGGTTGCAGAACGTCATTTGTCAGAATGAGTATAAGGAAAGGACCAGAAGGAGATTAGGATTTTATGATCACTATTTGTGCTAGTTTTAGAGTCATCGGTATTGTATGAGGTGAGGTAGCAAATAATTGAATGGTTTGCCCAGATGTAGTCAATTTGACTTTGAAATCGGCTGCTTTGTCAAGTATTGGATAGTGATTAAATATGGGCAGCTAGGTCATACATGTTGTTATATTGAAGAAAATGCAGTAATTTGTATTTTATAGAAGAGGAATGTAAACTATTATCAGAGGCATTAAAGTCTCCCAGAATAATAGGTTGTAAGTTTGAACTTGTGGCTTGTTGAAGCCATGAGATAACAGTATTTTGAACAGTTAGTCTGAGTTGGGTATCGTCACAAGGTAGGTATACAGATATAATGCGGAATTTGAAGTCATGTTTAAAGAAAAGATCAATAGCAATAGCATAACCAGGAAAGTTGTGTATTTTGTGGATGTGTGGTTTGAGCCAGTTATTGATCATAATTGCAGTACCAGCTTTTGGGCTGTTGCTGCAAGACCAGTAGTATGTAAAATGTTTGGATTTTTGCAGTTTTGTTATTGCATTTGTGTTAGCTATTTTGGTTTCGGTAATGCTAACTATATTAAGATTGTTTGTTAGGCAGAAGTTCTCCCACATTTGTTGTTTAAGGTCTTCATTGTAGCCTCGAACATTGTGGGTACTGATTAATTTTTAATTATACTTTATTTCTTATTTAATTTATCATATCTTTGATTTTTTTTCTTTATAATAATGTAATTAATTTTCAATAATATAAATAGTTAATGAAATCTATAAGTAGTTTACTAGTGTATACTAGTATAATAAACATTATTTAGAAAATTTTAACCAATTTAGATAAGTCTTAACCACTCTAGTAGATTTAAGTTGCAGATAAATATATTTAAACTTTTATTCTTATATATAATATTTATATTATTTAGAGTTATAATTTTATAGTTAGCAGTTTAATAGTTAATTCTAACTGTAAATATTAATCTTAGTTATAGCATATATAGAACTTCTTTTTATATCTAGTAATTTTATGCAGTTACTACTTAATGACTATGAATAAAAATAAGAGCAAGGCTTTATCTTAATATCAAAAAAAAAAAAAAATCAAAAAAAACAGAAACTTTAAAAAAAGAAAAACAACAATAACTGAATGTTATATTTTTTTTGGTTATTAGATATTATTATTATTAACATATATTATATTATTCAGATCTTAGGATGCACTTAAGAGCAAAAAGACTTTTGTTTTGAACTAGTATAAGACCTAATAAATATTACAAATAATGTAAAGAAAATTCAGCTTAGAAGCATAACAAAACAAAAAAAAAGAAAACAGATAAAAAAACAAAAAAAACACCAAATAATTAAAAATAATTAAACATTTTGAACTTTCAAACTAACAGTTGTAAGTGATAACTATTTAGTTGAATAGAGAAAGAGATGAGAATCATGTCTATGGTATGCATGACTTGCAAGTAAAAAAATCTAGACCTTGACTATAAGACTTTACATTAAAACAAATTTTGATATATTGTCTGTAATGTGCTGCTTTGTTGTAATAATGTTCAAAATTGTTTTTTAAGTATTATAAAAATAACAAAGGGTAATAAAAATCTGTGTGTATAGAAAATATTTTTGCAATGAATAATTTTACAGATTGTTATTTTGATGGAATAGGAATTAAGAAGAATTAACATAAGACATTCATTAATTATCAAAAAATTTTTAAAATTATAATGTTAGCAGAATGTCTTATGTTAGTTATTGTTATCAAAATAGTATTGGATTATTTTTTAAATAATTAATTTCATAATTAATTTCATAATTAAAAGCATTTTATTAATTTTTACTGGTTAAATTTTTTTAATTTACATTTAATAATTTTGATTGTTACATTGTAGTTAATTTGATCGACTTAACTAACTTGATAAAATAAAATTTCATTATGGATAAGTTCCCATATTTCATACAATGTTATTTCATCCATGTCTGTAATATTTATAGCTGAATTCTTAGGACGATCCAGAAGTTTTGACCCAACACAAAATACTTTTTAACAAAAATGCAATATATTACGAGTAATTTAGGTTTGCAGTCTTCGCTTGTGTCACATAGTATGCAATGACGTAACTGTTCCCCGGAGTACTCTAGTCGATTTTGGTTAGTCTTTAAAAAAAAAAATTTTCCAATTATTTTTAGCGGACAAATATGTCCGCTAACTACTGACGGTTTAAGGGATAGTAAATTCATATGTTTTTATCAAAATTTCTATTATAAACAACATTTTAGGCTTTATTTACCTCTTAAATTATTTTATATGTACGCATATCAATTGTATATTGTTGGTTACAAAATTTGGCATTCATTTTAAGGATAACTTTGTGGATACAATTTTGAATCAATTTAGGATCAATTCCTTAAATCCCTATGTGATGTCGGGGAAATAGTATTTCGGGAAAGTGAGAATCAACGGACTACCTCATGTATTACAACCCACGACAATATACACGACGGGTTGTGATAGTAGTATTACATTTATTACAGCCGGGGTAGCACTGCCACAAAAATGTCTGCACCTCTAAGTGTTGGCAATTTTTGCTAGTTAGGCCGCCAAGCCAAAAATTTCTAAGTTGTATAATATTAACCAATCATATTACTAGCTTTTACTATATAGATTTTTCATTTCAGGCCACGACCAAGTGGCCAAGTGACAACACTGGCCCACATCTAATCAAAACAAACTTTCCCTATATTTTCCAAATATGAATGCCAACGAACATCAGATCTACATTTGGGCAAACGATTTTTTTATTGTAATGCAAAAAACGTGGGTAAAACTGCGCCAAAAACAGAATTTTACGAAGAAATTGCTGTTATAGACAACTCAAGTGTCAACATGTGAAGTCATTTCCGTTCCTTCAATGACACATAATATGTAAAGATATTATTGGATAACGACTTTGTTTTCCAATAATTGTTATTGGTCACGTTTTTTAATATGGGTTTATTATGGAAATTTAACAAAGAAATCACTCACTTGTCTAACATATAAAGTAATCCTTTTGTGACGCAGAAAGTCTTAAGGTCGTACATATTCTGAAACGCGCACAGCCTTTTTTCACGATTTTTAAACACCGATTTTTTTTTACCGAATAAAGGGGCTGGTAAATATAAAAGATCGCATATTATCTAATATCGGGATCGTAAAATCTTGTAAATATGACCGTAAGTAAATCATTTCGGAAATCTATAATCGACAGCTCAATAATCCATATTTTTTTTTCTTGAATGCAGCAAAGTTCTGAACTTAACCTTTCCAGTAACGCGAGCATTAATGTTCATGACTTTAGAAGCCCCCCGATTCCAGATAATGACGGCCTTGAACAAGCAGTCGAGACTGCTTTGATCCATTTGGAACAATGTACAAACAATAATATTAAAGATACGATTATCCCTAAACATATGAAAAGTATTATAGAACTTGCACGTCTCTGCAGGTCATTAACGCAAGATAGTATAAATCATTGTGGGAATATGGCGGCATACGCAGCAGATTTTATGGAGTATGTATAATAAGACATTAACAACCGCAATTCATATTATTTATAAGTTTTTTCTAACCTCCTTTTTTTTAAAAAAACGAAAGGTATGTTCAGGTATTGTTTGATGAAGATGTCTCTGGAAATGATTTTGTTGAGGCGATGAAATCACAAATTCGAGCAGCTTCTTCTAATAGAAGTAACGCTGCAAAGTTAACAAAGGGTTTTTGTGACATAATGGGTAAGAAACATTTCATTTTGCAAGTTTCTTCTTATTTATGTTATTAAAATAATATTATTTAAAAAATTATTTAGCTTCATTAAAAAATGTCTTAAATGAGCTTGAAGAGTTAAGTGGTGTAGAAAAAAAATTGGAACAGGTTGTACAAGAAGCCAAAAAGGAACAATTCCAAAACATAATTGCCGCAGTTGGTACTGGAATTGGAACTGGTATTGCAATATGTGCAGCTCCATTTACAGCTGGCGCATCTTTGGCTATTGTTGGTGCTCTTGGAATGGCATCAGCAGGTTCTATGATTGGTACTTCAATTACTAGTGTTCAATATGGCGATAAGGCAAAAATTACTGAAACACAATTGACGCAAATTGAAGATGTTAAAATGCATCTAGATGCTGTAATGGTTGCACTTGTCGTAATGATTGATAAATTCAGTTGCTTTGAGGAATTTTTCAAACAAGAAGTCGATGATATTTCTAAGGTCGTAGAAAAATATAAAGACAATGCTAATGAAAACTTCTTTCGAATGTCTCGTATTATAAGTAAGTCTTGAATTTTTCTTTATTTTGAATATTCAAAATTTTTGCCTTTTTTTAATCGGTTAATTCTTTGTAATCAAGGTACTTCAATGAGACAGCAATGGATTAAGGTACAAGATGTTTTTGATTCTTATGTGAATAATTTAAGACCATTATTGTACAAATGCGTAATTTAAAGAGTAATCATGTATATTTTTTTATAATGTAAAAAAAATCTTTTTTTTTGACATTAAATGGTCATGTACATATATTATTTTTGGTTTAGTTATCGATGGTGATTAGGTTGAATTGACTGTTTATATTTTTTATATTTACCTTTTTTTTTTTTTTGTCCCTTTTTTTTATATATATATATATATATGTATATGTTTTATCCTTTTTTCATTGCTGAAAATCAATAAATGTATATTATGTGCATTACAGCTAAATTTTTTTTAAAAAAAAACTTGTGTTCGTGTTTGAAATTCGTTTAATCGAACACGAGGAAAATTTTCACGTGATACTCTATACCAGATAAGCGTTATAAAAACCTTTTTTTTTATAGATTTTTAATTTAAAACTTAATATCCATCTTTAGATATTATTAATTGCAATCGAAGATTTTCACCAGTTTTGTATACCGTTCATAAAACCATATTGGGAATGATTATAAGTAAAATTAAATTTTAAACGTTTGTTTAATCATATACAACGGTTACAACAAAATCGTAATTCTTTCGATTAACCAAAGTATAAATAGTAGTGTTGATTCGAATAATATGATACTCCAAATAAGGATTTAAGCACTACCATAAATTATAAACCCTTCACGAATATGACATTGCTATGTTTTAAAAATAGTTTCATTTTTATGTCAGGATGCCTCGTATTAACATATTATTTGTCATATGCACACGATACATGAGTACATAATAAATGATATATAAGCCAAAAAAATTACCAGATCAAAAATAACTAATAAATGACATTTTTGAAGATCTACTTCAAAATAATAATAAATCATCACTATATTTCAAATAAATAGGCATTAAAATTTTTTTGTTAGTATCTATTGTGCAGAAAATGTGATTTAAAGATATCAATAAATTAATTACATTAATTCCAGGCATAGAATTCAAAATAACACGTTCATTCAAATTATAATGACAACTTCTACAACGAAGGTGTTCCTCATTCCAAAGTTTCTCAATTTCCATCCCGATTTGGTGGGGTATCTTGACTTCCTTAGTCGCATCTACTGACTTTAAAAATGAAATATTATCGTTGATAGTAACGATCTGTGCATCCCAAAATTGGCATAATAAATCAATGTTGTCTATGATTACTGGAAATCGATCTCTAATCCTTTCAATATATTGCACAAGACTAGCTCTTTCATTTTCTGTAGGGATCTGCTCATATCCATTTCGGGTAAAACATCTGTAAATATTCGTACCAAAACGATTCAATAATATTCTCCACCGTCTAAAAAACGGTTTTCTCTTTTTACAAACATATAAGGTTAAAGCATAGCCTGCAATCATTGGCGATGACAAAAAAACAGGTTGTATATCGTTAAAGTTGACAGAAGTTGCGTGCGTGTTATCTCTAGAATTAAAAATTTTTTGGGATGCAGTAAGAGATTCTACATTCATTTCACCATATTGCGGGAAAACATCATTCAAGTTTGAATAACCCGAGCCCATGGGATCTGTGGGGAATTTAAATGAATCTACTGAATTCCCAAAAATTTAAAATAATTCGAGAATTTGGAAACCATCTCACCCTCATTTTTTTCTAATAATTTTTGTGAATCATCGGACGTACGTTGATAAATGGTATCAATTATGAATTTACTAAAATCGTAGACATAGTCTCTACTATAGCATGTCAAAAGCCATACAATAAAAAAAAATAATGCTGGTTTAGCAATCGATTCTATAATCAATAACTTAATATTAACATCTTTATCTTCCATTTCGTTATTTTCATAGTCATCAATTCTAAGATTTTTCAAAATGTTGTAAAAGGAATTGTAATCTCTCTTCAATTTTTCACAGTCATCTTTCTGAGATTTAGCCGTATTCAATAACAGATTCAGAGTCTGAATAATTGCACTAACGCTCACATTTTCCTCTGTAAGCATATGTATATATTCAACTATATCGCCTGCATATCTTGACATTCTCAATGATTTTACGGCCCTTTGCTCAGTTAAATCGTTGAACATACGACTTAATTCATTAATATCGTTATTTGGCATTTGAAGTCTGGCTCTCAATTCTTTACATTTTCGAAAATTAATTAAAATCTCGGTAGTTATATCTTGAAGAATTGAAACATCTGGGAAGCCAGGATTTTGCCATAATTGCACATTGACCATGACGGAAAAAAAGTAATTAGAAAAAAGAAAAATAAATCGTTAACTTTTGTACAACTACGCATACTCACATGACATTGTAACCATATATATAATTGTACTGAAACTCCAAGAGTCTAACACTAAAATTTTTTTTGATATATTACCTTATTTCATTTCATCATTCCATTCCTTCGTGAATTTTATAAATTCAGTCCTCGTACAATTATATCAAAAGATGACTTTTATTCATCCAGAGGACAGTGCAAATTCTACAATTCTAGACATAGTAGCTTTTGGAGAAGCGATGACCTCCATAATCAAACGATTTTCTAACTGTAGAAAACTTCCAATTAAAAATAACGAAATATCGAAAGTGCTTGAAGAAATTAATAAACAGCGTCTTAGCTTTCGTGATTTCGCTAGCGATTCAGTGAAGCAATCCAGCAAATTGGCAAGGTTTGCCGAAGAAGTTGTAATATTTGCTGAATGTTGTAATGACGTTGGATTTTCTAAGGATGATCTTTTAGGATTATTGAGATTACGTCTATCTGATGCTAGAAAAAATAAAGAAGATTCTGAAATTTTACAGTTAAAAATTAGACATATTAGAGATGATTTGACAGATGTCACTGATAAGTTAGTACAATATGCTGCGGATATCAAACAGTGTCATCGAAATATTGGTTCTGATATAGGGAAGGAGCTATCAGAGAAAGAAGCGATTCAGGAAAAGTATAATTCTTCATCAAAGGCAAATTTCGCTATAGCCATTATTGGCGTCTTGACAGCTTTAGCTGCATCACCATTTACTGGAGGTACAACTGCTCTGGCAGCAGTTTGTACTTCAGTAGTCGATGCTGGAATATTCACAGCTACAGCTGGTACAGGTAGGTTTTTTAATAACGATGGTTTAATTTATAATAATTTAGATATTACACTAGTTCTTCATCTAATTAAAAATATAGCCATTGCAGGAGGGACAAAACTTTTGGCCCACCATGAGAGCGCTACCATAGAATCTTTAAATAAGAAATTACTTTCGGAACGAGATCAATTAACCAATTGCATAGAGATTTTGAATAATGACCTGATATTGATCATTAAAACTTGTCGTAAATTTATAACTTTTTGGGAAGAACAAATTGATGCAATTAACTCTATTATTGAAAAACTTGAACCTTTGAATAATCAAGAAGCACTTCGAAACATTAAGATGATTGCATATGGTCTTTTAAAGACTTGGAAAAATGTAAACGGTCAATGCAAGGAATATAACCGTATTATGTATGCTGAGCTAGATAATGACGCTTTATTGAGAAATATGGTAATATTTCTGCATTATTAATACTAAGTTTCTTAATTGTTTCTAATAATCAAATTTCGTTCTAATGGAACTAATCTATGTTAATATCTATTTTAACAGATTCTGTCTGGATAATATATTATGTAGATTTTGTATATTTGGGTTTCATAATTGGGTTCGGTGTTTTGTAAAAGCACTTTTGAAATAAATTGCTTTTTATATAATAATTATATATCTATCGTACATTATATATCAATTTGTATTTTATATATGCCATATTTATATGTATTGGTTCGAACTTTAATTTCTTACTTTTTATATGCATTTCATAATAAAACTTACAAGATTCTTATTGCGACATTCGAATTGAAACTTTATAAGAATACTATAGGTCCAATTAAAAGTCTTGGGACCTAGATTTGCTCTAAGACCTACTTCCTGAACTTAGTCTTAACAAGTCAAAATCTAATGATGTTTAAGTAGGGATTAGAATCGGTTTAGTCGACTAAACATAGTTTATTATATAACATTTTTAGTCGACTATACCCTATATTTAAGAAACTATATTGCTTTGAGATGATGGTTGTATTTTCCAGCCAATCAGAGCCACGAAACTTTTAAAGATCACAACTTGGTGTAACGTAATACGTCTCTTTTAGTCAAAAATTGCTTATTTCTCAAAGGTTTGCATAAGAAACTGCCTTTTGTATACTAACAAAAGATTTTCTTGAGCGATTTTGCGAAACCCAAATTCTAGTCTAGGCACTCACCCAAACCCTAATCTAACTTAAAGAATTTTGGTGCTAGTCACGTGGGGAGAATTTTGATGGAGATTATAGTTTAGATCTTGAGACAAGGTCTTAGTGTTCTTGACTTAAGGACTTAATCATCCCTAACGTTTGCGAGAAATAATGTCCTGAAGAGGCATGCAACTAAAGTTAATTTAACAAAAGATGCTTACAAATAAGATTATAATTCGTATTCAGTTAAATTATTTCTCTTTTTATATGTTTTAAAATATAATATATATCTCCTTAGTATGACCAACTAGTACTTGTAAAATAAAATCAAAATTTGAATTTAAATCAAATAGTTGATTAAAATTTTAACAATATGATTCAAATTCAAATTTGGATTTGATTTTGCAAAATATTTGTAAAAGTAATTAGATTTCTTTGTAGTTATTTTTTTTTTAAAAAAAATATTAAAAGTAAAGTTATGTTTTTAATTTTATTAAAATTTAAATTTTTACAAAGGAATGCTTGTTTTTAAATTACATACAAAGAATAAAAACTCAAACATACATATAATTTGTAACCTCCTACTGTGATCTTCAAACTCTAGACCCAGATGATAATTCTCAAATTCATGCATGGATCCAACATGCACAAGATATCTGGAAACAACTTTATCATGCTCGTCATACAGAAAACTCATTATTACTTCGTCAACAAATTCAACAAGCAACTGAAAAAAGATGCGAAACACTTTCTACACATCCTAAACAAGCCATCAACAGTATTCTTAATCGATACAAAGCCCCCATACACTTTTCCAATATCAAACTCCCTGACCAACTTATTACAGACCCTAAACTTATCAAACAGCATATACAATCTCACTTTCATAACTGGAC